>JAQFYP010000729.1:0-19965 GCA_034694865.1 Bilobella braunerae | reverse complement strand
GGTATTTTTTTTCTCGGTTATGACTTCTCGGTCTTTGCATTCTCGGTCTTTGTTTTCTCGGAATTGACCTGCTACCGTTAAAGTATTCCAACTCGTTACACACTAGAACGTTAAAGTGTTGACGGCCTCTGCATCGTCAAAAACAAAAATACTGTAAATCACTTTTCTTAATTTTCTCCGTCGCTTTTGACAAGGAGGCCTCTTGGCAGATGTTGTTAGTAGAAAATGTTCCTCACCTTTAAAAAACTGATTTAGAAGTGGTTTGTTGTTTGGGCCCTTCATTTCTTCAGTTGCTCTTAATTTGGACTCAAGGTCCTTTCATTTTTCAAAGGTTGGTATTCGAGTCTTCTAAATCTTTCTGAGCCATGTTCGAGGGACGGACACAATAGATTCCAGGCTCGCTACAATGCCTTCAAAAAGCTCCCTTTGAAGGCAGTGTTGCCTTTAGACCAGATTAAATCCATTCAAATAAAATAGTTTTTCTTTTTTAAATAGAAAATACCTGGCGCATCACTTCTGCCTCCCGTTCGCATAACGCTCCAGCTTACGGAGTGCAATGAAGCGTAGGCGCTGCTCGTATTTTGTGAAATATGATGATTGGGATATTTCGGGTTCTTTTTTTTCCTTCAAAAATTCTCTCACCAGTTTTTGACAGGCTGAACCAATTGATAATAGTAGAGGAAAATATTCTTTTTAATAATATTGTTACATTATAATCCAAAATTTCCAGCAGACACTAAAAATGAAACGCTGGATGAATAAAGCTAGAAGAAGAAAAAGGATTTTGATAAGCCTTTTTTTTCTCCAGGCGTTAAGTCCACGAATTTTGAAATGTTAAAGAAAAACTTATTAAGAAACGATGAAAAGGCACCATAGATTACAAATCTACTAAAATCGTAAGCATTGTTGAAAGTGCATCACTTTTATTCGATTTATACTTATTTACTCGACTTACTAATATAGAGGCCAACAGTACACTATTGCACGCACTATCTAGCAAAATTGCAAGCAAATTGCAACAAGGGAGGCTTCACAGTGGTAGTTCTTTTATCATGGTGGTTCCTGGAGAAAATAGAGAATTTTTGTAAGGCGTTTTCTGGAGAAAAGAGTTTGATGAGAGCGTTAGATTTGGTAGAAGAAAAGATTTTAGACAAAGTCGTAGGAAGGCCTTTATTGTTATTACTCGTGCTTGAACTAACTTCTTCCTTGGACTAGTACCCATGAGAGACTTAAGGGACCTAAACCTAAACCTAATCATAGAGGTACACCAACAGAACCCCTCCATTTCCCGGCATTTCCGAATTTCTCGGAGGAGCATTTGGAGCTCTCATTATCTTTCACAAACAAGATCATAACAATCAGTTAGGAAGAATGGACTTCCACAGATTCCTACAGTCGAGAAGTGGGTATCAACGCTATTTTCCAAGAAGGCTTTGTCGGACTCGAAGGCCCTTTTCCAAGGCTATTTCGTACTTTGCCTTTCAATTCAGTCACTAAACCTAAAAGGAGGGATTCAGATGATGATGCTTGACTGCTTTCTTTTTGATAAAGAAGTAATTCTTCAAGTGGGAATAGGCGACACTCCTTACATATGGAAATATCCATGTCTTTCCGAGCCAACGAATAAACACTAAAGCGACATCATCATCATTGTCGCCAAGCGTCATAACGCACGAACTGATTGCTTTAGCTTAGTCTTCCAGGAGAACCTTCCAGCCCTAAACCTATTTTCCCGTGTCCACACCCTTCCAATTAGTCCAAGTTCCTGGAGAAAGAATAATAATGAAGTCCCAACTGGAATTTTTTTTTCCAACAAACTAAAAGCCTTCCTGAGTTTCGTTCTGAATTGGTTTTGTCACTCGTAATTCTTATTCTGTTACTTCTGCATCACCCAAACGCTCGTCCAATTGTTAGTCGGACGAAACCACTTCCAATTCAGTTGCTTAGCACAATTACATCTGCGAGTCACCTTGCTTAGTTACCACTAATTTAAAATTGAAAGTACTAGACAAACACAAAAGCAATACCGAAGAGAGCATTGAGCAATAGCTTCAATTGGTTTCTCATTTATTTTGCAGTGGTCATCCTACTTGCTGTTCCTGTCTTGGGAGACGACATGCGAGATGTCGTCGAGGGGGACAACATAACGCTGGAATGTCGCTTTGCACCACATTTGATTAGCCGTGGCCGGGAGACGCTCTACTGGTCGCGGACAAATGCAAGGGACAAGGATAATGTGGCCATTGGTGAAACGCCGTTGGACACGAACTATGCGTAAGTTGAGCAATTTTTACAGTGCGATATTTTTTTTCTAAGCTTCTACTAGGGTCTAAAGCAAAGAAATGACAAATTGTAGCAATTTTGCGCAGGGATGACAACAGAATCTGCATAGGGATCAAAAGGTCCTTGCTCTTTCTTCACTATTGTGCCATTGTGATCATTTTAATATTGAAAGGATGTCACTCTGACCCCGCACGCTCCCATTGCATAGTCAATACAAACTTTGAATTTCCAATGACAAGTGTCATCCCTCCATCTTGGCTACCTACTGTCTCCTTTCTCATCTCCATACGAATACACGTGGGACGCTGAGGAGATGCGTAGCTAAAAGTCCCATGTCAACTTCTGAGACACCAAATTCGTCAAAAATTCTCCTCGGAGTAATGAATAATTGCTTTTCTATTTATAAACCACGGGAATAAATTCATTCATGCTGAGCACGTTTCCTCAAATTCCATTGTTAGCTTATTCGTCCCGAATGACAATTCCTTTATTAATGGGTTTCGTCTCAACGTGAAGTGAGATGGACAGAGATGATGAGGTTTGGAGGGTGTAATGATGTAAATAATAATTTAAGACAAATGATCTATTGGTATTTCTGAAGCACGAGGGTGTATTTTTCATCTTTCAAAATTCGAGTTTGTGGGACTTTCTCCTTGCTTAAAAAACCAGCAGAAGCAAGAGAAAGCGTTATAATGATCAGTTCGTGGAAAAATAGTATTCTGCTAATTTTTTCCTCATTGTTATAAGGGTGTGCTATTGAAAATGATGAGGTTTACATAATTTGCGTTTCACTGATTCCAGAATTGATTATCGCCCTGCCGAAGGGAGGTACGACTTAAAGATTCACAATGCGACTTATGATCGTGACAACGGAAAGTTTGACTGTCGAATCAAGGCGAGCGGTTCGGGAGCTGAGCTGCATTCTAAGATTGTCCAACTGACCGTCCTCCTGCCCCCGGCCGAGCCCAAAGTAATTCCAAGTGAGCCCACGGCCACGGAAGGACGCGTCCTGGAACTGAGTTGCTCGAGCAGTGGCGGAAGTCCAGATCCACTTATCCGTTGGTATCGAAACGGCATGACCTATCCCCTCGACTCCATCGTAAAAAATGGTGGATCAAGGCAAAATCCCACCTCAGCAATTCTCTCCATAACGCCCGTCCGCGATGACGACGGTACTGAGTACCGATGCGTCGTTTGGAACCGTGCCCTCGGAGAGGGAGTTAAGCTGGAAAAGATTGTCACTCTCAATGTGAACTGTAAGTCCCATAAATTAAGGGGCGACTCCTTTTCATCTTTCATCTTCTGAAGCTTTAATTGAGAAACTTTGAACCGGGAGAAAGTTCATGCTTTCACTTCTGTTTGATTCCAGACTTCCCCAGAGTCAAAGTTGGTCCAGAGAATCCGCTCCGTGTGGAAAAGGGCTCTCCTGCCAAGCTCCATTGTAATGTCGACTCCAAGCCGGCCGTGAGCTCTGTGCGTTGGACTCGGAATGGAAAGTTCAGCGAAACGACTTTCACTTACACGATTCCTCGGACTTCTCTGTCAGACGCTGGAACGTACCAGTGCTCCGCGGAGAACGGACTTGGGCAATCTGGAGAAGCGGATCTAAGCCTTGATGTTCTTTATGCGCCAATTGTCTCCGTAACTTCTTCCAAGGAATATGCTGAGGGTGAAACTGCCTGGATAAAGTGCAATGTAACCTCAAATCCAAAGCCTTCTTCCATTGAGTGGATCAAAAGGGACGACCCTAGCTTCCATCACTACGGAGACATTCTCAAAATTGAAAGTGTTACGGCTGCCAACGCTGGAGTTTATGTATGCAAAGGTAAGTGATTCCGCACACATCACGGACTCCAGAACCGCCTCCTGAATTTCTAAGTCTCGAAATCACAGGAATAAATATTTGATTCCCTTCCAGCCACAAACATTCTAAATCCATCTGGTGACGTCAATCCCTACGAGCGAACTGGGAACGCTACAGTTGCTCTCCTCATCAAACATGCTCCAGGAAGCACGGTCATAGAGCCCGTCGACCCTTCTGTGGTTGAAGGTTCCGGAGTGACACTGACATGTCGGACGGATCCGCCGGGTTGGCCGTTGCCACAGTTCAGGTATTTTTTGACACATTCCCCACTCGCCTCGCTTCCGGAGACGCATCAACGGCGCTAATTGACCTTAATTAATTTTAGGTGGTGGAGAGAAGGTTCGGAGAGCACGGTGGCCGTAGGCCCGCAACTCAATATCGCAACTGCCAAGATTTCCTCTGAGGGGAAATACTACTGTCAACCGAGCAATGAAATTGGTGCTGGGGACAGGGCAACGGTGTTTCTTAGAGTTTTCCAGCCTCCGCGGTTCTCACACATTCTGCCACCGCAGACCATTCGAAGGACTGGGGAAAAGAACTTTAGCATTATGTGTGCTGCCAATGGAATCCCAACGCCACGAGCCATTTGGATGAAAGATAATGTCCCTCTGGAGTCAGATCCGAACTTCAAAGCGCTGTATACTGTTGAAGAGACTGAAATTCCAGAGACACATCGAGTTGTAACGCTTCAAAGCACGCTCCATTTTGCGGGAGAGGGCCGCGATAGCATTATGGCCGAAGATCGAGGCTACTACACATGCGTCTTCGAGAATGAGGTCAAGAAAGAGGAGTCTCATATGTACCTTCGTATACAACGTAATAATTACTACAAAATATATTCGAAATTGAGGTCGAAATTTTATATTTTGATGGGTAATTCTAAATTTCAAAATCCTTAGATAAACCTCTGTTCCGGAAGAAACATGACCTGGAGCGAGTGGCTTATGACATTGAAGACACAGCTCGTATTCCCTGTACAGTTCAAGCGTTTCCCAAACCAGAATTTGATTGGTTCTACGACGGGAAGCCCTTGATTATGGACGTGAAGAACTATGAGACTAACTTGACGATTCTCCAGAACGACATTTACATTTCGATGCTCTTCGTAAAGGGAATCCGCGGTGCCGAGGACTACGGAGAGTACACATGCAGAGCCATAAATTCCATGGGAAATTCAAGCGGAGTGATCGTTCTTCAAGAAAGAAGCCGTCCATACCCTCCGATTGCCCTGACCTTGGAAAAAATTGGAGTGTCCCACGCTTTGCTACGTCATGAACCCGGCTTCAACGGCGGCTACGAAAATACAAAATACTTTCTAAATTATTTCTCGGAGAACGATGCCAAGCCAGTCGAGTTTGACTGTCAAAATTTTAATCCATGTAATGTCACTGGCCTCGAGCAGAAAACGGTTTACATATTTAAGGTAATTCACACTAAAATGAAGTTTGCCTTATACGCCTTTAAAGCAATTTCAAATCATGCATTATTTTATTTTTTAGGTAAAAGCCTATAATTCCAAAGGAAGCAGCGACTACTCTCCGCCACTCACAGTGGTGACCCGTGTCGACCTATCAACGATTCCGGATCCACTGGACGTTAAATTCGAGCCAAAATCTGGAACGCTTCTTTTCAATAATGTCGGCCCAGTTCCAATTCGCGCCAAAGTTGAAGTACAAGATGAGCTTGGGTCGTGGCGGAAGTATCGGATGCTTACTGTAGATACCGATAAGTTTCGAACATTGATTCAAGATGACAAGATTGTCGAGAACGTCCGCGTAACCCACTGCGTCGACGAGAACTCTTGCGGACGTACAATCAATGCCCTATTAGGTAATTACTGCCCGGCGGCAGGAAATAATTTCAATCAACCGCTATCCCAGGCACTAACTTTTGATCTGATTTCAGTTAACGACGTCCCTGCGGCTGCCCCAGTTGGAGTCAGAGTCCACTACGTGATAGCCGGAGTCATTTCTGGAGTGGTCCTACTGCTCTGCTTTGCCCTTATAATCATCTTCTGTTGTTGTCGCAAGAAGAAAGTCGTCAAAAAAGACTATGAAACTGGGCGGGGTCACCAAACCCAAGTCGTTCCTCCGCCGTATTATTCCAAAGGAATGGAAAATAAGGCTCTGGAAAGGAACATGGACTTGATGGAAGATACAATCAAAAATTTCAGCAATCCAAACGGCTACATCACCTACAACGGACATGTCCCAAACGGGAATGGAGGTAAAGGAATGCCCTGATTTTTTAAAATTTTGCAGGACACTTTGTTCTTCACTGTTACAATTTGTACTTTTTTTTTCTCTTCCAGCCATACCCTACATTGACCAAAATAGTTATTCAAATTCAAACAATGGTGGGTCGGTGGACTCTCAAGACTCCTTATGGAAAGTGGCGCATGCCCAGAATGATCAAATGTCGCAACAATCCCATCCTACGCACCACAATCACGGTGGCTACGAGCAGTATGCTCCAGCGGAGGAGTCCTACGCCCCATGTGAGGCTCGAAATAGCTATGTCATGGACCCTTATGGGCCGATTCCCAAGCCGAAAAGAAGACTAGATCTCATTGGTAACATTTTTAGCTTTTCTAATACGATTTTACAAATATCAAGCCAAAGAATTATTTTAAATAGTTTTAAAAAACGTTTAATTTTATTCAGGTGACCATTCGCCCTACCACGACCTCAGTGGACTGCCCGACCCTTACAATGACCCTTATTCCGAGGAGCCCTCCCATTCCCATTCCCACCAACAGCACCGCCAGCCCCAAGTCCCCTTGTCATTTGAAGAGTCACTTGAAAGCGGCTACTCAACGCCGAGTTCGCGGAATCGAAGAGTAATTAGGGAAATCATAGTGTGACAATGACAATTGTGCCAAATAGTGTAATTAAAATATTTAAAATATTTATTATAATATTCGATCCATAGAAGATAATTTGAACAGAGAGCAGAGATAAGTGCTCAACCGCGAATTATCTCATAAAACTTCCTAATGCAACAGTTTTCTACTTAAACATTAAAATGTCCAATCATTCATTCCAACAAACAAATCCCACAACAAACAACTACAATGCTCCTTAGCTCTCAAAAAAATAGGAAAATGGTCAAAGATCTCATTTGTAAATGTTCAGATTTTCCATATATTTCAGCAAATCAGTTCAAGAAAATTCTCTTGGCACACAATCAATCCAATTAGAAGTAAACGATGCAATGTCCGTTTTTTTTTCTCTAAAAATTTCGTCGAATGTTATTGAAACGGGTAAATAGGTAGTAGTAAGCAGTTTGTTTCTTATTATAAATTCTTTTCAGAAAGCTTAATGCAACTTACCCAACAGAAGCTCTCTTTCCGTTTGTTACGCCTCTCTAACTTTGTATTGTTCGAAAAGAATTTCTAATCGTACGAAATTATTTTATGTACGCTTCTACTTGACACTATTTTAACGCCGTCCCTTAATTTTATATACAAATCCATTGATTTCTAATTTATTAGTTTAGTTTATTAGTTTTAGTTTAGGAACTTTTGTTATGTAAATATTTATTAGGAGAAAGAAATTATCACTAAATTGTGTGATGTTATTTTGAGTTATCCATACTGTAAAATACAACAACAAAAGCATTCTGTTGGCCATAATTTCATAAAGTTTAGAATTGTAGGTTCTTTGATTTTAGAAGTAAGTCATTGTTGCAACGTCCAACGTTCTTAATTTATGGAACTGTGTTGTTTTGTAAATTCGAAGAATTTGCTCATTTATTGTAAAAAGAAAGTTTAGAAAGATTAAATGTTCGTAACAATGATTTAAAGGAAGTCTAATAAGTTAAAAAACACGAATGTGAGAAAACCATTTCGATTATACAACGCAGTTTCTAATTTAGCCGCCAGGCGTCCAGTCTCCCAAAGTGTCTACAAGTTTTGTTTAAATAAATTGCTCTGAATGCTTATTTTAGTAATCATGTTTTGTCAATTTATTTCAATGTGCTGCCAAGATTTGAATGCAGTTGTCGTTATTTCGTCTGGCTCAAGAGCTTATTAAAGATTTGCATGGCGCATTAAAAATGGAAACTGCTCATGCGTCGACAGCCCAAGGAGTAAAGCTTCCTTCCGGAGGAATTGGAAACTGAAAGAAATTCTCGTTGAAAATCAAATGACTTCAATTAATTATTTAATAAAATATGATTAACTTACCTTTTTGGTGAATGTATCTTCGCATCCCATTCTGATCCTTTCAGCAGTAGCTGGTGAATCCAAATGAAATTGTCCAGTGACTCCGTTTGCTAGACGGGATGCGCGAATCGCATTTTTAATTGCAAAAAACACTGAAGCTGCGAGGAACAGGGGTGGCTCACCAATTGCCTGCCAAATTATTTTGCCAATTTACCAGCGTTCTACTCAGAAAAATTTAATCAGAAATTTAAGAGTTTTACCTTTGATGAGTAGACCGCCCTCTGGTTGGGAGCTCCTCGCAAGAGAGCAACGTTGAATTGCAACGGAATGTCACCAAATCCAGGAAGTTTGTACATGCCTGGACCTTTAGTTAGCAGAAATCCAGATGGAGAAAATTTCAGTTCTTCCAGTGTGTACAGTCCTTGACCTTGAACGAAAGCCCCTTCAATTTGTCCAATGTCGATGGCTGGATTCAAACTTTCCCCAACATCCATCACAATGTCGGTACTCTTCACCTGTACCAATATTTGAGCATAAGTCAAATGTAGCAACTAATCGTACAAATGTTTTACCTCGTGGTCTCCCGTCAGACAATCGATTTCAACGACAGAGCAAGCTGCTCCGTATGTAAAGTAATTGAACGGCATTCCTGATCTGGTTTTGAAGTCGAAGCCGATATCGGGTGTTCTGATGGAGAATAGAGCATTAAATCGGGATTAAGTCAAGCAGTAACTAACTAAAAAGAATAAATTAAGCCGACTGTTTAAAATTTTTTAACATTATACCTGTAATATCCAGCGGCAGAGAGGCAGCAGCGGTCAAAGTAAGCAGTATTTACGATTTCTTCCCAGGTTCCGTTGGGATTTTTAGACCGATAAGGTTCCAACCGCTCGCGAATAATAGTGCAAGCATTCTGTTATAATTTCATAAATAATTTCCTGGAGACAAAATGCAAGCGAAGTGAAAAGCGTAGCGTGAACAGCTTACAAGAACAGCCATTCCATTGAGGTCCGAACCAGCACTAGCAGCGGTGGGTGAAGTGTTTGGAACTCGATCCGTCGCTGTTTCGGAGATGTGAATTTTAGAGGCATCAACTTGAAGCGTTCTACTGGCAACTTGAATCATTTTGGTATGTAGTCCTTGGCCCATTTCCGTTCCACCGTGAGAAATTAAAATGGATCCGTCTCTGTAGACTAGGACAAGAGCTCCAGCTTGGTTCAAAAACAGTGCAGTAAATGCAATTCCGAATTTGACTGGAATAAGCGCCACTCCGCGTTTCTTGTAGCGATTATTCTGGTTGAACTTTTCAACTTCGGCGCATTTTTGTTCATATTTGGAATCCCTTTTACATTCCTCCCAGCAGCGATTGATGGTGCAGTAGTCCAATTTCTGGCCATAATGTGTCTCATCTCCTTCCTTGTACATGTGCATTTCCCTGAGCTGTTTGGATTTTCGTATTAAGTGCACCTCATTCGTTTTATTATTTAATTTTTAATTTTTATGTAATGGCTACTAACCTTAGTCGCATCCATCTCTAGGAAATCTGCAACAGTGTCAAATATATTTTCACAAAACATCATACCCTGTGGTCCACCAAATCCTCGGAAAGCCGTGTTCGACGGTATGTTGGTCTTGCAGCAGCGGCCAAAAACGTCAATATTTGGAATGTTGTAGCTATTGTCAGAATGGAAGACGCTTCTCTCAAGGATTGAACATGAGAGGTCCAAGGAGTTTCCAGCATTGTTAAAAATTCTTGATTCTAGAGCAGTAATGCGTCCGTCATTTTTAAATCCCACTTTGTATTTATTAAAAAATGGATGCCGTGTTCCAGAAAGGGCCATATCCTCATCACGGTCCAGCATACAGCGCACGGGAACTCGCAATCTGAAAATCATTTTAATAATTAACAATATAAAATTGTATACCCATTAATACACTTACTTTTGCGCTGCTACAGCCACCGGACCAGCCAAGCGCATGGCCGATGTCTCCTTCCCACCGAAACCGCCGCCCATACGCTTAACGCGAATTGTAATTTTATTTTGTTGGACTCCCAGCACATGAGAAGTAAGGAGCTGAATTTCAGTTGGGTTCTGCGTGGAACAAAATAGTTCCATTTCACCGTCTTCCCTCTTCGGCACGGCGATCGTCGCTTGCGTCTCCAGATAAAAGTGCTCCTGACCGCCAAGGTACATCTGACCTTCCAGAATGTGGTCAGCTTCCTCGAAACCTTTAACGGTGTCACCGTTTTTAATTTCACGGGTCCAGCCCTCGTAGTAAGAATTGTTTTTGATGGCGTCTTCGAACGTAATAATGGTGGGCTTGATTTCCTCATACTGGATTTTTACCAGTTTTGCGGCTCTCTGCGCTACAGCTTGATTAACGGCAACAATCGCTCCAATTATGTGTCCGACACAAGTTACTACTTCCGAAACGAATACTTCTTCGTCATGAATGATCCCACCGACATATCGCCGCTCGTCTGGAACATCCTACATTTCGAATGATTATATAGAAATATTCCTCATTTCGAATTTTATTTTTGATTACTTTCGAACAAATGTAGTCCACAACGCCTTCCAGTTTCATTGCTTCAGAGGTGTCAACACTTATAATTTTGGCGTGCGCTTTGGTACTCAGGACGAGGGCCAGGTACAGTTCGTGCTCAAATCTTGGCATGTCGTCTACGTACAAAGCTTCTCCGGTGGCCTGCTTCAGCCCTGACATGTGCATGACGGGCTTTCCAACCAGGTCAAAATCTGGTTGACCTTCTGGTACGATTTGGTACAATTGGGTGCTCTTCGGGATTTCTCGATGGTACAGTTTAGTGACGCTCAATTTACTGTCTGGAACTTCATCGAGTCCTTTGAAATCCATCTTGAGTCCAGCACGCTTTTGCTTGTTCATTTCGTTCGTCACAATCAAGTAAAATTTGAAGAAGAAGCTTGGAATTTTTTAAATTTTAGATTTAAATTTTAAAAATCAGAAAGCTTTGTTATTATCAAACATTAAGTTGACCAATACCTTAAAGTTAAAGAGCTTCGGAAACGAATCATACCGCCTGGAGCCCCGGGTCCAAGCGGCAAATCATCAATTAAGTATTTGCAAGCTTCTTCAACAATTTCTTCGTTCCAGCGTTTTCCGATCAGGGAAGTGGCTGTTTTACGAGCAAGAACGGTGGTCGGTGCCATTCCGCCATAAGAAAGGGCAATATTCTCAACGATATTTGTTCCTTCTTGAAACCTTACAAAAATGGCGGCAGTAACAATTGCAATATCATCGTCCCGACGCTTAGCTTGTTTAAATCCCCAAAAGTATTCATTCTGCAAAATAAAAAAAAAAGTATTCTCGAGTATTAATGGTTGTATATCAAACGATTTTCAAGGTGCCATACCTCTCTGGTGTATGGAATTAAAATTGACTCCACGAGTTCGTCGGGTTGTAAAATATTACGCCTGTATCCGGTGTAGAAAGTATGATCCATGTTCACGGTACGACGACCCCCACCTAAAACAACAATTTATGTGTTGTGTTATGAAATTATTTGAATTGTACTTGCTAGACATTTCCTGACTTTTGCTGTTTAGAACTAATTCCGTATTAGCAGCCATCAGAATGGGATTCATATCTGAAATTGGGCTTCCAGTGACTATATTTCCTCCAAGACAGGCGGCGCTGCGGATCTGTTTTCCAGCGAACCATCTTAACATTTCCACGACGGCAGCAAAAACTCTGGTTCTGTACGAAGGCTCTATTTCAATTTTTGAAGACAGAAAGTTGTCAATTTCATTGAGGGTAACTGCGGCTCCGAAGCGGATTCCTGCCGCTTCCTCCTTAATATCTACGAGTTCGTTGACGAGGCTCGGCTGGATAATGACAGGATAGTGCATGTTCTTGAACTTTACTTCAACACCTACATTTGATTTCGGATTTTAAAAATAAAAATTTGAAATCGATTATGTAATTTTCAAGCATGAGCATTATAATTTCTTACCAATTTCAGTATTTCCAACAACAATTTTCGCTTGCGGAAAAGCTTTCTTCAGTTCCAGTAATTCATCCAGCGTTGTAGGCCGATACCACGTGACCCGATCCCCAATGAAAGCGATATTCGTGTCATCGCATTCGCTGCTCAGCTAAGTGGAAACAAAATTCCTGTACTGAGTGCTGGAAAAATTATAATATAGAATGCTTCCATTTCCAGGATACCTGAAGTTCCGGTGGAAAAATTGGTTCTTGGGAAGGGTCGTACGGCTTGAATTCCGAGGCTTCAAACAGGTCCGTCGCATCTTGTTGTGTACTGGCTCCATTTTGTCGGCAACATCCTCCCTTCATTTTTCCACAACAGCCTGAGCTCAGCTCAGTGACGATATCTTGTCCAGAATGGCCATTTTCCTCTGGTTTGCTCATACCATCCGATGTCAGTGACTTGTATCCTTCAAGAATTGGTCGATAACCCGTACATCGACAAAGGTTCCCTTGAAAAGCGACTTCGACGTCTTCCATGCTGGGGACATCGTAATTTCGAAGCAATGTGTACATTGACATAACGATTCCAGGGGTACAAAATCCACATTGGGATCCATGGCTTTTGGCAATTCGTTCCTGAAGGATGTAGGACGCCATTTTGAAATACAAAGTAATAATATTATTGAAAACTGAAATATGTCTTAGACTTACTTGTGCTGGGTGCAACCCTTTTTCAACGCTACCAATCCCCTCAACTGTTGTGACAGCAGCTCCATGTACTGCACAAATTGGTGTTAAACAAGCATTGACGGCGACGTGTCTGAATTAATTTTTAACACTCAAATTACAAATTGTTCCAAATGTATAAATACTGTTTGGATTTAGCTAACTTACACAATTTTCTGGGTCTTTCTGTCTATCCTAGAAACCATCAACGTACAGGCACCGCAGCCACCTTCGCCGCATCCCAGCTTTGTACCAGTTAATCGTACTGCAAAGATTCAGTAATTAAATTTGCGTGTACATATTGTATGATTGACCTCGCGTCTTCTGCGTATTGCGCCTTACGTTTCAATCTTAAGTAAGTGAGAAGCGTCCATTCTGGATTCACTTCATGATCCACGATCTGTTAAGGTAATAAAGGCGTATTAATTAAACACTTGAAAGTCTGTCAAAGAGGATTTGTAGCCTGCGCATCTCTCACATCGCTGCCGAAGGGATACTTTCCAGGGCAAATTGACAAAAGTGTTTGCGCAACAGCAATTATGCAATCTCACACTGATGAAGAAAGGGAATATTAATGGTAAACTATAAATTTTATTTAGCCTAAAAACCACTCAATTTATTTTTTTAGAAGTAGTACCATTTGAGTAAGAAAAAGACATATTAATACCATCTCACAAAATCAAATTCTTTAAAGGAAAGTATTCGCTTACCTTTTTACCATTGCAATAGAATGCAAGTGGAGAAGATTTCGTTACAATCATTTTTTATATATGTACTTGTACTTATCTTATTTAAAAATGCTGACAAAAGATATTAGCTACTTATCACTACGAATGCCAGACTTGATCTGTCCAGATTTTAAGCCATCCTTCCTTTGAAGTTAAACTAATATTTAGCTGGAACATAATCCAGAGGTCCATTATTGTGTCCCGCAAGTGTGACGAAAGATTTGTGGGTTTTATTTAGTGGCGTTCAATGCCGCAATAAACTTGAAAATGACGCACCTATTATAAAAGGGACGATTTGAAGGCTACTTCTCTGACTGAAGAGTTAGGTGAACTTAAGCCCTTGTTACCAATATTCTCCAAATTACAATCCGCTTTATTTTGAGAATTTTGAATTACAAGTTTTGGGGGCCATATTAATTTTTAAGAATTATATTATTCTCATTTATATTAATAATAGCCGGCGTTGTCGTAGTTGTTGCGTCTCGCCTGGTGGTCAATGCTATTACCAGATGGCAGCACCCTCACTCCGCCTGCGGTAATATCGCGTTGTTCCCTTTCGTATGCCGAATTGTCGTAAGATTTGCCGTAACCGTGGCTAATTGGACTGCCGTATGCCGCGGCGGGGTTCTGATTGGGAACCTTTACCACAGAAGATGGTGGTTGCGGCTGATAACTGCCGCTATACCCAGCTCCGGCAGTTGAATGTTGTCTAAAGCAATGAAAACGACCAGGTTTCGCTTTTAGTTAAAATTAATTTCTGAGGTATTAGCATTAGCTAAACAATTAGCTTAAACGTATCTGACCTGGACAGACCCCCATGTGGAGCTGAAGTGGAGCTGTGTGGTTCAAACCGTTGACCCACGGTGGGACCCTTGTATTCACTGAAACCACGCTTTTCTAACAGGTCTCCGCTACCGGCTCCGAAGCCTCCATGTCCGCCTTTAAGTTCTTTTGTCAATCTAATAAACAAAATAACCGTTTGAAGGAGGGATTTACAAAAAAAAAACCGAATAAATTGTTTCAGTGCTTACTTTGACACCCTTGATATTAAGATGCAGACAACGATGAATAGCACAAGGGAAACGGCCCCCAGGGATCCGGCAACAATATAAATTTGATCATGGATATTCATGACTATTATAATTATTGAAAACTAAATATTTAAAATGGCTAAATTAGCAAACCTTAACTAATTTCTACAATTGCCAAAAATGGATGAGCTGATAGGATTTGGAGTCATGCCCTCATTTGGCTTTATCTTATCAAGCGCTTTGTCTTTCCGTTACGTTCATCATTTTTACTGGAACCCGACAAATGCGCTCGTGGATATTACTTTTTGGCTTACACGAACTTTTACTTTATTGGATTTATTATTATTATTGAATGAGAATAATAAGGAAAATATAATAAGCAACGTTGTCGCCATTTAACTTGAGGATTTCGCAGAATCAGTATTCGCGCACACGCTTGAAAAATTGACGATTTGAAAAATATTTGCACAGTACCCGGCGTATCTATTGACGTCACGAAAAGCACACCTTATCGCACGGATCAAGGAAAAATTCCACTTGGATAATCCAACTTACTTAGGAATACTGGATTTGATTAGGAAATACTTCCTCCATAAAAATTGGTATCTGCACTGTTCAATAACACAACCCCTTAATTTTAATAAGAAGTAATAAGGGCGGGAATTTTTATTGAGCATTCTGGGGAAAGGTCTAACAAAATTGATGGAGTTTGGGCATTAGGAACAGTAGTAAATACTAGCTATCATGAACAGAATAGGTACGGAAGGACTATCACTGATTCTTCTGCTTGTTAAATATGAAACATGGCCGCCACCGTTGGAAACTGTTTTCTCAACGACCAGCCCCGAGCCAAGGAGGACGTCAAAGTATTTCCAGCGCACTTCGAACTGGGGAGGGCGTGGCGTCACACCAGCCAATCTAAAACAAATAAACAAACTAAAACTTTGCTAAATGTTTTCCCTTCCTTTTCTTTTGTTGGTGTTACCTAATGTAGGCGTTCTGGACGGAGTCTGGGATTTGTACTTCACTGCGTCCTTGCTTGGGGCAAAAAGAAAACAATGGATCTCTCCTGGCTTGATGACGAGAGTGATCATCAGCCCATAGCGTCAAGTTCCAAGTTCGGCAGTCTTCTTCTAAAATTTTGAAAAAGTCATAATAGTGAGACGGAAGAGCTCCGGAGCGACCGTTACAGTAAAGGAGGAAGGGATTTTCCTTAAGCAATTTTTAGGATCCGATTTGTGGAGTCATTATGCCAGGGAAAGTGGGAGCTGGCGAGAGCATTTATGGAGTCATAACACTTGAAACTAACCGTCTTCTTCTGAAATGAAGTCGAGCGTGAGTTTATAACGTGATGGAATTGAAATTTCCCAAGCACACTGGAAGTAGGTGTAAGACTGCGGATTTCGTGTAGATACTAACCCGGACCCCAAAATATCTTTCCAGCGCTTCGAAGCTGTCAAAAAGAAAACAATTTTCTTTTCCCAAAATTTTGACATCTAAAGCCGAGGTAGCATCAAATCGAGATGAGCAGGGCGGTGCCCTAAAACTTACAACTGGGGGGCTCAATCGTAAAGTTAGCACATGTGGTTTTATTCTTGAATTGAAATCCAACGGTGTAACTAAATTCTCGGCTGCTTTGAGTGGCGTGGTAGACGAGTGTTAGTGGAGTGTGAGCTTCAAAGGCCAGCGGCAGCGTTTCCTACGGATTCGTTCAAAATAAAGTGACTTTTGCACAATTTCCTCTAAGGGCACTAGGATTCCTGGATTTTTTTTTTAAATTTTAGGGCTTCCCCATACCCGAAAGTAGCCGCAGAGGCAACCAATGGGAATTGAGCCAGCAACAAGAAGCATGTGATCAATTTGGTGGAGCGGAGTATACTTGGCTTCGCAACGACATCCCGAAGACCCACAAATAGTACGGCAGTATTTCATGGAGTTTGGCAGCGCAATGGCAAGGGTCTCATGCCCTGCTCGATTAAGCGTAAGAGAGATGCTTTGATTTGGCCCGGGAACAAATGAATGGGCACAGACGAGCGGATAGGTGGAGAGGCGCAGCAGTGGAGAGTCGGGCGGTCCAGTGATGGCTCCCGTTGCGACACTGGTGACACCGTAGTAGACCACCTCGCAGTCTGACGGTGGCTTCACGGTGCCTTCCACCGATTCTGGTAGGAAAAAAGGCAATTATTTTTTTTCAAAATTTTGATTAATTTAGAACAACTGAAAGCAAATTGAAAATGGAGGGACAATAAAAATGGAGGAGATGAAATTGGTTCCTATTAATAGAACAGCAAAGGAAGACTGGTAGAAGGGGCATTTCTTTTTCGTACAAAAGCCTTTGTTAAGATACCAAGGCAGGCGAAAGGAATCGAAAAATCGAAACCAATCTGGGAAATGGCGAAGAAAACCGATTAACGAGCTGAGTGTTGACACTGTGCTTTTCTTCTGTGAACGTTTGAACCCGATTTACCCTTTAAATTTGATTCACTTTCTTCCGTGGACATTTTATCGAAGGATTCATTATAGTTTTTCTGCAGGTGAAAGTTAAAGTACTCTCATTCACTGAAACTTTGAAACGTTTCTTAACCGTTTCTGAAACCACTTAAAAGTGGCAAGGAAGGAGTATAGGGCATTTAAAATAAATCAAGATTCCCTGGGATTTAGAATAATCAATAAATTTTCAAGCTCACAATGGGAAAGAAGGCAGAGACTTGAAACTTAATCCAAGTAAATCAAAAAACCTTTGCACGCAGAGAACCTCTAAAGCAGGAAATGAGATCATTTTGCTAGCAGTAAATTCCCTTGCTTCGCAGCGGTGAAACAGCGGGGAAGAAAGTCATATAAGCATTGAAGCAAATTTAAGTGTATTAGAAGCTCCTCTAATCAGATTCAATTCCTTTTATAATCATTTATCCAACTTCCATTTTGAAAAGTGTAAATGCTCATTTTAAACAGACGTGTCTCAAATTTTGAAATCCCTGGAAAGTCTGAAAAAAAAACTGGATGTAAAATTGCGGAGCATAATTCCATTATGTATCTTAAATTAGTGAGGTCATTGTCTATGTATTCGGAAAATATTTTCTTGAGAGTTTCTCAATTTCCAAAGGTTTTGTAAAGTCCTATATTTTGAGGAAATCCTCATTTATCTTTATGTAATAGGTTAGAGGTTATGTAACCAACGTACCGTCTGCGGTGGTTAATTAAGTTGTCAGAACTTAATATCTCTGAGATGATACTTCTACGGCCTGAATTGCCTAACACGTGGAAAATGACAAACGTTATGCTAATAGGTCTCATTTAGAAATAATTCCTTCTTCGATTTCCCCTTGACAAGGATTTACAGCGCTAGATCGTGGGAGAATAGAGAAGGGAATCTTGCACAAGGCCTATTTAAATATTCTTGAGCTTTATGAATCAGTTCAAAGTTCTGCCTGGAACAAAAGTTCTCGTAAGCACTTGAAGTTCTTCCTAATGAAGAATTAAGTCACGCAGAAGACGTAATTATGTAGGGCGGGGCTGACCCGCCTGTCCCACGCGTCCATTTTCTTAATTCCTCTCTTTTTGCATGGACTGGTCCTTTTCTTTAAACAGCATTTTGGCTCCTCGTTCTCCAAGTATTTGACAAATTGAGAAAGGAGAAAAATAAGAGAAAGGAGCAAACATGGGTGTGCACTTTCACCTTGGCTCATTGCCCTCCGCCCTCCAGCCTCTTTAACGTCGTTATTTTCACATTTTTAGGATTTCAAGTGGAAGAGACAAAAAGGAAGTGGCTTACCATCGTGGAATCTGAAGGCTCCCTCGAGGAACTCTGTTCCTAATGGGTCTTCATGGGGAAATAGAAGCGTCACCAATGCAATTTTGCTGTGCGAAGATGTGAATCTCTTCACTTCATTACGAGAAGGACCGCAAAGCTTTCCCAGGAGTCGATCCGTTTGGTTCTTCCGCTCGGCTTCAACGTCATACACTTCCATAACAGTGGAACAATTTGAACCGCTGCAATTAGGCAATCAAAGTAATGATCAAAATAAGTAGGTGATCAAATCACAGCCTCCGCGTGCTTTCCGAAAATAGCTTAGCATCCAACCTTTAAGAGTTGCGACACGGTGAAAGTGCATGAGAAGAAAGTGAAAGAAAGTTGTTGAAGAGAAAGAATGGCTGGAATTAGGTTAGCCTAACGTAAACCGACTAAAATTTTTCCATTAGAATCCAATCTCGTGTAACAAAGTTAGTGGATATTATTATCAAATTCTGAATTTAAAACACAATTCGAAATTATGAAAATTGAATTTGAATAGTGGTAAATTTAGTTTCAAAAGTTTTCTTTGCTATTGATTATTTTATTTCCATAAGTTTTTACAAAAATTGAATAAAATAATGGAATAGAAAGTTACTTACCGAAATTTGTACGTAAAGACAGCAAATTGGACTATGTCTGAGGCCCGTCCTCGAAATTCAATTTGACATTTGAAAGGGCCTGGAGGTTGTTGCTTTTTCGGTTGTGTCAAGTACGTTCCGAAACTTCTGATTCCCCCCAAAGATGGGGAAGACAAGTCTTTTGGAATAATCAATCGAAAGACAGTCCCCCTGGTTTGGTCGCCAAAGAACATGTGACCACAAGTGATGGGAGTCACACCTTCAGATTCTGCTAAAAATTCAAAATTTTCAAAAATGGAGTTTTGTTTTCAAAAAGAAAACTGACTTAGGCTGGTATTCTCCGCTTTCCACAAAACCGTGGTTAAATTCGAGTAATTCGAAACACTCGATTTGCTTGAAATCCGAGTGATTAACTATTCGAGTCTCAAAATTTGGATTTCTCCGGTCGCACCTTTTTTACTCTAGAACCGAGCTACTCTTGAGTTTCGATACTCTTGAATTGAGCTCCGTATTCTCCGCGTTTGGAAGAAACTAGGGATTTGCGTCTGATCCCGGGCGGGAAAACTCCACTTTTCAAATTATTGTTCAACATTTCGTGTTCTAATTTTTAAAACTAAACGAAACGAACTCATGTACTTTGTTGTTGCAATATCTAAGCTGAAATCAAGTACTGCAAACTTAAAAATCAATGTAGTGGCTTTATTGAATTTTGAGTAGCATCTGCATAGGTCCTTATAGTGTAAAGTAACTTATCCGTTCGGATTGGAACACCTTCCTAAAAATTATAAACGATTTAAAAGCGCGGTTCCCACTGTTAGTTCCGTTGCC
>JAQFYP010000728.1:0-19969 GCA_034694865.1 Bilobella braunerae | reverse complement strand
AGATACCTACAATATACCTAAAGAGATACCTACAATATACCTAAAGAGATACCTACAATATACCTAAAGAGATACCTACAATATACCTAAAGAGATACCTCTATATACCTAAAGCGATACCTACCATATTATATTTAATGGCTACCTACTATACCAAAAGCGATACCTATTATACCTAACCGGATACCTACTATAGCTAATGTGATACCTACGATACCTAAAACGGATTTTTTTACGAATCATGTTTTTTAGGAACACGAAGAGCTTAAGCGTCAGAGTCAGTTTAGCCAGCAGGCACAGGTTCCAGCCTCGTACCAGTACCAGTCGCAGCAGTACCGTTCCTCAGTCCCGCCCAAGCTTGCCTCTCCGACGGGTTCGGGGCCGTTGACGTCCCAGGACGCCCCGCCCCTGCCAAAGTCCCCTCCCCCGGCACTCTACCGAGGTCAAGGGTCAACCTCCCCTCAAAAGTCACCGGTCAGCCCTCCGCAGTCATCACCCTCTCGACCCAAACCGGACAAGAAGTCGGTATCCTTCAACGAAACCATTGACACCAACGAACCCTCTTCGCCGTCCCCCGTGGAAACGGAACGCGTTCGCGAAGACCCCAATGTAAGTTGCGCTTCAATTTGAACAAATCGCTGATTTTTTGTGTAACTAGTGAGCCTCATTTCCTTTCGCTTTTGAATTCTTTCAAGCTGCTCTAAACATATGGTTAAGATACCCCGCAAAGGCAAGGTGTCTTGTAAAACAATTTTTGACTGATTGTTTAATTGTTTAAAACAATTTTTGTTTTTGTTTTAGCTTTTTCTCTCTGAAGCGACAGCCATGCTATCGAGTCCTAGAAGTCCTGACGGAACCGGCGGCGGAATCGGAAATACTCCCGGTGTGATTGGAGCGCAAGAAGGTAAAATTTGTTTAAGCATTTGTTAAGTGTGCTTAAGGCAAGATTTTGTTTAACATTGTTTAAGCAAAAAAAATTTTGAGTTTGGCTTTTTGTTTATTTGTTGTTTTTTTTTTAGTTTACCGTGATCCGCGCTGGAGGCGGCTGGAAGAGCAGCAGCAACAAAAGTTGACAACCCCAAAACCTGAAAAACTGACTTTCAAAGAGAAGATGAAAATGTAATGCAACTGATTCTTGTTCTAAATATTCAAAAAAATTTCTTACATTTTCTAAATTTTTCTAAAATTTTGAAAAATACTGTTTAGGTTTGCAATGGAGTCTGGTGAGGCCAACACTCCTAAAGACAAGGTCAAAACGTCGAGAGCCCAAAGAGAGATAGAGATTCCAGGAGCCCCGCCCACAAACAACAATAACGAAAGCGATTAGAGGAGTAGCAAACAAGCGATTTAGAAGCGATTAGAGAAGTAACGACGAAGCGATTTAGAAGCGATTGACCAAGTTGCTGAGGGTCCATTTTTAAGGAGAGAGCGGAACAATTTGAAACAAGTTTCACAAATCTAAAGCACATTTCTACGAACAAAACGCCACACCCCCATCATCACCTCCTCGTAATAACTCCTACAGTAATAAATTTGAGCTAAGTTAATTGTTAAGCTAGTTAAAATCATAATTACATAATGTATCACTCAGAAACTGATTTGTTAAAATGCAATGCGATAACTTTTATCAATCGAAGCGATAGAGAAAGTGCCTCTGAAGACAAAAAGGGAAACGTTTTGCCTAAGCCGGTAGACTCAACTTCTAGTTAAGAATTTATCAATTTATCAATTTATCAATTTTTTGTTGTTTAGTTATCAGAAGCGCCAGTTTACAGTAGAGGGACCTTATTCCATATTTCTTAACGTTTTAGACTGCGATGAATTTTTCAAACTGCGATGAATTTTTTCAGACTGCGATGAATTTTTTTTAACTGCGATGAATTTTTTCAGACTGCGATGAATTTTTTTTAACTGCGATGAATTTGTTCACTTAGATTGTTTTTAGGCAGGAAATCTTAACCGTTTGACTATTACTACTTCACCCCACTTTCCATAGGATCCATTCCATGTTAATAAGAGATAGAGCAATTTTACTGTGAAAGAATTGACTAATTTTGAATTACCTCATCAAATGTGTACCTTGCAAAGAAAATTGGCAAGGAATTAATAGACAGCAATTAATTAATTAGGAATCCTTAATTAATTAAAAATGTTTAATTAACTTAAGAATCCTACTTTTAGAAGATTAGCACTCATTTATTCCTTTATGATATATTTTTTGGAGTTATGCAAATGAGATTACTATTAAAAAAATTATCAAAATTGATCGCTGGTTTTACCGCAATTTTTATTTTCGAGTTTTGGCCGAGGTTGATCAAACTTCAAATTTTTAGTTTAAATTTAAAGTTTAGAGTTTTAGAGTTTAAATTTTGTTCAAAAGATGCGTCGAAAACCGTTGAAAATACTAAACGCCGCACCGTTGAAAACCGAGAAAAACTTTGTTTAGAAGTGTGGTCTGGACGGTTTTCGGAAAAACGCCGTGGAAGCGGAAGCGGGTATTTGACTCGGATCTCGTGCAAATTCACAGTGCGGCGCGAACTCGGTGGCCAAGGCGCTGAACATCGGCTGTGGATTTGCGGAGATGGAGGGAAGCGGCTGGGTGGTGAAGAAGTTTTCAGCGATGAGGTTGTCCTTGACGCGGTAGATTTCAGCGATGGCGACGAAGTGCGCACCCGCGGTGAGTGGCCGCATGACGTGGAGCCAGACGTAGTCACCGTCGGCCACGGCGCGCTCGATGAGGATGGAAGTGACGTTGGTGCCGGGCGGAAAGGCGGCGGACACGGTCTGGCGCAAGGCGTCGATTCCATTGGCCACCACCGTGGGATCGTGCTGGATGTACTCGGGTGACACGTATTGGTCAATGGCCAACAGGTTGTGGTTTCCGAACAGTTGACGGTAGAACTCGAGCACGAGCTCCTTGTTGCGCTGCTCCTGAACAATGTCCCGAAATCCATGAGTGCGAATCGCTTGCCGATTTAGCGCTGCTGTCGCTTGGAGAAGCAGCGACGCTGAAAAAGCGTAAAGACAAAAAGCGTGATTGATTTGATAAAAATAAATTGATTAGTAAGATGTTACCCAAGATAATCAGCGCCATGGAGGAAGGGCACTTGAAATAAGCCATGTCGACCGTTCAAAAACGCTGGGAAAGAAAACGCTGTTCTTAAGCGATTTGAAGTTGGATCGTGTGGGATGATTGCTCAAGTTGAGTTTTATGCTTGTGAGTTGCAAGGAAGTACTGGCAGTACTTTTGGCTCTTTTTAACATTGAAGACTAATTTAATGCTGCGGAAATGCGAAGGTTGAATTGAAAAGTATTTGCTTTAGGAAGCGGCAAAGCATTTGACCTAATTAGCATAATTTGACAATATTTGGTAGTAAATCAGCGCTGTGGAACTTGACGCTTGTCAAATTCTAGTTCAGCGATTTGGCTGACGCTGAGATACATTGCATTCAGATTGATTCGAGTAGCGTTCCAGTTTCAATTCATCAGTTTCAAGTCGCGCTTAACAAGCGATTTAACATTCAGCATTTCCAATTTTTCAAATGGCTAAATAATTTGCAACGTAGTTAACTAACCTACTCGCTTAACTAATTGATGGTTTAAAAACGGTTAATTAAAGAAGATTTTTTCGCTTTGTGAGATCTGTTTTTGACTTCGCAACTTCGCTAATTGTTAATCATCCTGTTTTGTTTGGAGAAAGGAAAATTCTACATCGTTTGATGTCATCGCTAGCTTTCACCCAGCCAAAGGAATCTCAAGAATTTGGTTTTTCTGATACAATTTTCAAATTAGACGCCTTTAGGTAAATTTTCATTCTTGAAAAACACTGGAAAGCACGGGGAAAGTTGAAATTTGAAAATTGTTTTAAAACAATTTCAACTTTCCCCGTGCTTTCTAGTGCTTTTTCAAGAATGAAAATTTAAGTAAAAGCGTTTAATTTGACTTTAATTTGACGCCTTTCATAGTCAAAAGCGCCGATTTTCTAACCGTTCAAAAATTTTAAAAATTTGAGCATTTTTTCGATGTCTGATTTATTTTTTCTAAATTTTTTTTACAAGCATTAGGGAGTAGTTCTGCATTGATTCAGAACAATGAAGCTCTATTTAATTCATGATGAAAGCAGCATAGAGCGGAGTGCAATCTGAAATTTTTGAATTTTCAATATGTCAAACTTAGACGCCGTTGGGATCTAAAACTTCCATTTCCCATGTCCAATAGTGTAATTCGAAGTTTATCATTCTGCGTCAAGCCTTGTTTTTAATTTCTCTTCAAAATTTGAACATTTTTTCGAAGTCTGTTTCATTTTTTCTAAATTTTTACAAGCATTCGAGAGAACCACTACCAGTCCCAGAACTACCAAGGTAGTTCTACATTGATTTAGAACAAGAAAACTTCTTAATTCACGGTGAAAGCTGGGGGAAACGAAGTGAAAGTTAAAATTCAAAATATTCACTTTTTCAAATTCTAGAACTCAATTCACTTTTGTAAATTAGTTCTGAACTGTAAAAGCATAGGGAAAAGCATGGGGAGAATTGAAAATTTGAATTTGAATTTCTACTCAACGCCGTTCATATTTAATTCAGCCTTCATAGTGTTCAAAATTTGAGCTTTTTTTTTACATCTGTTTTATTTTTTCTAAATTTTTACAAGCTTTAGGGAGTACATTGATTCAGAGCACTAAAACACTTTAATTCACGGTGAAAGCCCGAGTGCAATTTGAAATTTCGAATATGCTAAAGCTAGACGCCGTTGGGATCTAAAACTACCATTTCGCATGTCAAACGGTGTATTTTCAGTCGTTTAAATAATGAGCGGCGTCCAAGCCTTGCTTTTAATTTCTCTTCACAATTTGGCTTTCTCTACATGAAAAATCAAATCAGAACTTTTACCATTACTTTCACTGTTCTAAAACATGTTTGGTTTTTTTAAATGTAAATTGCAATGTTAAAAGTTACGTTGTCGAAAATCAAAGACGCATAACCGGACATCTACGAAAAATTGACACACGAAAAACCTTCTCGAGTTCTGCACTTGTAATAACGCTGCAATTAACAATCCACTCAATTAATTCGTTGTGATCAATTACTTGTTAATATAATAACAAATTAAATTAATAATAAAAACGAGTTTTCAAATTTATTTTAAAGTGGGTTTTTTCATAAGAACATTTTCAAAGCATCATTTGAGCGCGGCGGGAAAAATTCAAAATTGGGAGGGATAAACCTCTGTCTTCCTTTCATTCATTTCTTTTTTTTTGTTCGGTAAATCTCTGATTTTTTAACTTCTTAAAAAACGAAAAAAAGATAACGTGGTCTTTTTAATTAGTTAAATCGCTGATTAGCGTTAATTAAGACAATTAACTAATTGATTTGCAAGATAGTTGAAGTTGAAGATTGACAAGCCAAACCCCAAGGATACAGAGTACGATTAACAATTGAGTTTAGCAAGGAAGATAACCGGTAATAATTTGGAAACACTTTTTCAACAACATGGCACTGGATTACGATGCTGTTAAAGGTAATTAAAGGACAATTAATTAGTGACAACTGGTCCACTAATTGCTAATTAATTAATTAATCATCAACTAAGTCCACTTATCGTACTGTTAGATCAGTTCAAGGACTTCCTCAACACGTTCTACACGGACGGAAGTGGGCCGGAAGGGGGAAAGGACTTTCGGTACTGTCGCCAGCTCACCAGTGTCGCCAACCGGGACCAAGTCGCCATCAACATTGAGCTAGACGACTTGAAGGGGTTCTTTGACAAGGAGGAATTGATTACCAAGATCGAGAACAATACTGCACGGTAACGCACACCCTGAACGGACAGCATGCATAAAGATTTGTAGACGTCATCAATCAATTTGTAGAAGAATCAATCGATTGATACCTAATTGATGGTCAATCGTAGAATTGGCATTGCTATATGCTAAATCGGTATTCACTATTCAACAGGTACACGCAATTGATGGCCGAAGCCATTCAGGACATTCTGCCGGATCATAAAACAAGGGATTCGGCCCCCAAGTCCGAACTTGACATTTACTTGGAACACCGCCTCGAAGCCGCTCGGCAATACGACATTGCGGCGGAATTGGACGACCACGAGATTGCAGCCGGCAAGGACAAGTTTCCGCCGGAATTGCTCCGGCGTTTTGAAGTGTACTGGAAGCCGAGGTCGGATACGATACCGGAGAAGATTCGAGACTTGAAGGCTGAAAGAGTAATTAAAGATAATTAAAATTCAATTAAGTTAAATTAATTAAGTTATTTTAAGTTAATTGGTAATTTCATGTGACCGACGAATGAAATTCGATGATTTCCGTAGATTGGAAAATTGGTCTCAGTTCACGGAACCGTGATTCGAGCCTCTGAGGTTCGGCCCCTTCTGCGCGTGGCCACGTACTCGTGTGACATGTGCTCTGCAGAGACGTTTCACTTCATCAATGGAAACACGTTCACGCCGTTGGACAGCTGCGCTTCGGATTCGTGCAAAGCCAATAAAACAGGCGGGAGGCTCCAGCTGCAGAGTCGAGGCTCGAAGTTCGTCAAATTTCAGGAACTGAGAGTGCAGGAGTTGAGCGGTGAAGTTCCTGCTGGACAGGTCCCACGACAAATCACGGTGCACTGCCGCGGTGAAAATACCCGACTCGCGTCGGCTGGAGATCACGTTGCTATCACTGGTATCCTGCTCCCGCTCCCAAAGAGCAACACGTTCAAACAAATTACCCAAGGCTTTCTGACTGATACTTACCTCGAAGCTCACGTGAGTTCGATTTTTGCCAAAAATTTTAAAAATCGCTGAATAGTAAATAAGTGAAAATCAATTAAATTTTTTTTTTTTTTATCTTATTAAATTTTTTTAAATTACAAACTTTTAGAGAATCATTCCAGTCTCAAAATGGGATGACGGAGAATTCGGAGACGATTTGACAGAGGAAGAGCTTCTGGAAATCACAGAGTTGGATTTTTACAACAAACTTGCTGCATCGATTGCGCCGGAGGTGTATGGGCATGAGGACGTGAAGAAGTCTTTGCTACTTATGCTGGTAAGATTTACGTAACCTAATTTATCGAGATATCTAAAAAGATATTTTATCGAGAGATATCTAAGATATTATCGCAGCTCGATATCTCGAGAAATTGTAAATGTAATTCTATCCAGAAGTCAACAAAATCAATGTTTTCTCCAGGTTGGCGGCGTCGAAAAGAATGTTGGTGGGCTCAAAATTCGTGGTAACATCAACATCTGCCTGATGGGTGACCCTGGAGTAGCCAAGTCTCAGCTCCTCTCTTACATTGATCGCTTGGCACCGAGGAGTAAGTTTAATTTAAACTTTCCATCGCTGATTTTCAAATCGCTGATTTTCAATCGCTTAAAATACGTTTTTTTTTTCACTAAAGGTCAAATGACTTCTGGAAGAGGGTCATCGGGCGTTGGTCTCACAGCGTCAATTATGAAAGATCACATGACGGGTCTCATGACGCTGGAAGCTGGAGCGCTCATGCTGGCCGATGAAGGGGTTTGCTGTATCGACGAATTTGACAAAATGAACGACTCTGATCGTACTTCCTTGCACGAGGTCATGGAACAACAAACGATTTCCATTGCGAAGGCTGGAATCCTCACGACGCTGCATGCGCGCACTTCCATTTTGGCTGCAGCGAATCCACAGTTTGGACGCTACAACCCGCACAGAAGCGTTCAGGACAACATCAATCTTCCCGCGGCTCTTTTATCCCGATTTGACATTCTTTGGCTTCTACAGGTGATTTAAAGCGATTTTTACGATTCCATGATTCGAAGAAACGTTTATCGATTTATTATTTATTTATATTTATTTATTTTATTATTACTGAATTATGAATTACTGAATTATGAAACATTTATTGTGCTTAGAATTTGTTTTTGAATTCGTCTCCAACATATGTTTCATTCCAGGACAAATGCGACCAAGAACAAGATCTCAGATTGGCTAAGCACATCACATATGTTCATGAGCACTGCACTGAGCCGCCGAGTTCAGTGAAACCGTTGGACATGAAACTGATGCGACGCTACATCATGGCGTGTCGTAAGAAAAATCCAACGATTCCCGAATCGCTGAGCGACCGTCTCGTGCAAGCGTACGTCGAACTTCGGAACGAAGGACGAAACTCCGCCCAGAAAGATGGAAAACGAAACGAAACGTTCACGTCCCCCAGAAGCCTCCTGGCCATCCTTCGCCTCTCAACGGCATTGGTAAAAATCGCTGAACAGCGATTACACTGGCTGAATCGCTGAACAGCGATTACACTGGCTGAATCGCTGAACAGCGATTACACTGGCTGAATCGCTGAACAGCGATTACACTGGCTGAATCGCTGAACAGCGATTACGCTGGCTGAATTGCTGAATTCTCAGTTTTTAAAGATTTTTTTTAACAAAGCGGACGTTTTATTCCAGGCGCGCTTGAGAATGGCAGAGGAAGTAATTGAAGATGACGTTGCGGAGGCCATTCGTTTGGTAGAGCGCTCTCGCGACTCAGTGAGCCATTGTGAGTCAATTATTTTATGTTTTAGTGTTTCATAAATTGAAATTTTAATAAAAAAAAATTCAATTAAAAAAAAAATTAAAAAAAAATTGATTTCATATTTTAATTAACCTGTTTAATTTTTTAGCTGGTGGACATATTGCTCAACGGACGACTCAGCCCGTTTCTGCGCAGATTGAGACGCTCATTCGTCGAATGAAGAGTGCTCTGCCAGACGGAGAAAACGTTTTGAAAATTAAGGATATTCGACCCAAGTGCTCTGCGGCAGGCTTCAATAATGAGCAAGTGGACAAGTGCCTTCAGCATTACGAAAACATGAATGTTTGGCTCGTCAACCAGAATCGGACCAAACTTACCTTTATTGCGTAGAAAAACAGTTAACCTTGCTTACAGTGAACCTTTAAACAAGGTTATTCAGAATTTTTTTTTTTTTTACAATTTCAATTTAATTCATTTCCTGTATCCTATATGACTTTTTTGTGTGTGTGAAAGCTTACAATATTCATGAATAAAAATTAGTCTTCCGTTTCCGTTGACAAGTTTTTGCCTCTGTGATTAAACGTGACGAAACTGGGTCTGTGGTGGAGGGACTCGTAGGACTTGCAGGTCAAGTCTTCAAGGGCTCGGATCTCTTTGAAGGGTTTGATCCCTGTTGCTCCCCAAATTGCCAAGGCCACTCCGAGGAACCCTTCCAGCAGCATCTGCAACAGCGATTAAGCGTTGAATTGATTAATGAGAAAGCGATTAATCGCTGAATTAACTAATGACTAAAGCGACTAATTGTTGAATTAGCTAATGACAAAGCGACTACTCGTTCAATTCATGACTCAAATGTTACTTGTGAACAAGTCCGTGTTTCAAAAACGTAAAATTTTACAGAATACTGAACGATCAACACTTTTAGATTACATTTTGTAAGTTTCGTGTGATTTACTAATTGACTCACATCGAACGGAAGTTTTGTAAACTCTTCTTCGTTGTATCGCAGGAATGCAAGAACTAAAAAGTAATTGATTGATTTCAATTGATTCAAATTAGCCTTGATTCAAATTCAATTAATTGAAAGGACTTACGCTGAGAGACTGAGTATCCTGTGTGGAATAGGAGGATCATTCCTAGGAGCACTCCGCATCTCCCTACAACTGGATTCATCTTACCTAAACAAACCAATTAACCAATGAAGAATTAAGGCCGTTAATTGATTGATTGATGATTCCTAATTATTTCATGATTTACGAAAAAACCAATTCAATTAGTAATTAATCTTACCGAAAACTGTAAAGCACTGGAGTTAAGAGGAACGATGACCTCGATGACCTTTGACCTTTAAGATAACAATTAATTAGGAAAACTGATCTCGATCTGATTGATGATTGATCTGATTTAATTTTTAATTTGGTCTTGATTTTGCGAATTGAAAAATGATTTGCTTTTTAAAATATTCAAAAGCAATATTTTGGCGCCACAGAAATGGAATAACTAACTTCAAGGCGCTAGGCACAATTTACAGCACAATAACTAGAAGCATAAGAAAATAATTAAATATTTATAATCATATAATTTAGGTAATAATTAATTGTTATTAATATGTATTTTATTAATATTTAGGCCTGAAGTTATGATTGATTTTCCAAATTCATCACTTTCAATTCAATTTCCTTTTTATAAAAAAAAACACGATATTATTAATGGAGTCTAACGCAATGGAACCTTTTCCTAGGCTTGTCTCTCAGCTGTACCACTCATTTTTTGGTGAATGGCGTTTATCTTCTTAATTAATTATATTTTTTATTTATTTTAATTTTATTTATCTTTTTGTTTAACAATATTGAAGAACATCACTAACTATCTTTTAGAGTGCGTCCTGTAATTGGGTAGAAGCAGGTAATCATCGTCAGTCCTAATTAATAATTCACTTTCAGCGCTAATTGCTAAAGTATCTTCAGCGCTAATTGCTAAAGTATCTTCAGCGCTAATTAGTAAATTATCTAAAGATTCGACAAGGAGAGGTTCATCAATCGCTTTAGAAGAAGCGTTTTGACTGGCGTATTTGGGTGTACTGGAGCCTTTCTAAAATATTACAAAAGAAGATAATAATATTAAAAAATAAAAGAGTTATAATAATTATTAATTTAATGGTAAAACCTCTTGTAGACTTAAAGGCGGAAGTATTCCCGTTGAAGCTTCAAAATACTTTTTACGTTCTTCTACCAGTCTTCCCAGATGAGAAAGCATGGCTTCGTAGGGCCTGTAACCATTTAAATATGAATTAAAAAAATAAATAAGTATAATTTAAAATTTCTAATTTAATATAATATAAGTAAACTTATTTCAATCGTAGTCTTCAGCCAAATTAAATTAAATTTCAGCCTAAATTTCTCTTATAAAATGAATTACTTACAGAAATACCAAGGCATGTCGATTTGTAAGGGCATTTAGTTCCATCCATTTTCGCTTGGTCCTTGCCCTGTATTAGAAAATATATTTTTTATTTAACTGTTTTAAGCATTTTTTAATTACTTAATTACTTTTAATTACTGGTATTTTGCGAAATTGACAAATGATAACTCACTGCTGAGCCTTAACGCCAGTCTTAAATTGAGAATTTAAATTCAATAATTGCTGTTCCATGTAACTTCAGCTTCCTGTCACGTCTCTTGTTCCTTTCGTTAGTTAATGTGCTAAAGAAGGTGTTGTCGAACTTAATTACTAATTATTTGTAGTGTAATTATAATATGTAATTATATTACATTTAAGATAAGATAAGAAATAACAGAATCATATGGTTGGTAAAACTAGGCTAATATGCGAAATGAGAGGAAGGCAGAAAAGTGGGTGCGTGCGTAGAGATCTCTTGATTTTGAATTGCATTCTATGCTTTTCAGGGTCAACTTGTTTTGTAAAATAAAATTGATTCCAATTTGTCTAATTTATTTAATTTATTTAAAAAAATATAATTATATTTTTTTTTTAGAATAATATGTTTTTATTCATTACAGTTTCAAATGTTGAAACTTAACACATACGGCCAAAACTAACTTTTATAAAAACCAAATAATTTTTCTTTATTTTATGATTTTTTAAATACATTTTTTTAATTGTTACATTATATTAGACATTTTTTGAGATTATATAGCTCAGGAGAAAATTAAAAAATTAGTTATAAATTAAAATTACGTAAGAAGAATTTAAAAAAAAAGCTTTTACCGACAACTCGCAGTATTTTGTTCTTAGAATATTTCTTCAAATCAAACCCTAAATTTGATTAAAATGATTAAAATTACTTTTTTTTTTTTTTTACTATTTTTCAAAAGTTTTTTATTTTAAACTTGTCAATTTTTTTCCCTCTCGCCGGATATAATTTGGAGTTAATTAGCAATTAGGAGGATGTAGCAGCAAAACGCAAAAAAAAAAAATTGTCAAAAAAGAAAGTTCTACTCCTAATTGCCATTTTGTTCAAGTCCATATGAGAGCCGCTGCAAATCTGCCGCGAGTTGGTGAATTTTGTTTCGCATTGAAGACGATAATTGACTTTCTCCAGTGACGCTTTCTCCAACTTTCCCCACGATTTCCTCAGCGTAGTCGTTCCAGAAGTCGTCTTCATTTCCAGGGGACAGCGCTTTCCCTTTGCTCTTCGGCTGGAAATCCGCAGCGCTTTTGGAAATAACGCCCTGTTGTGACACTGGAATCGCTGGAAGCGTTTCAATTGGCCTTCTCAACACTCCAGGAACAGGTTTTCCAGCAACTGCTTCCTCAGCCAGTCTTTCCAGTACCACCTTGTAGCTCCTTCGTATGGACTCCAGCTCCGATTTGATCATTTCCAAAAACGGAATCGCCTCCTCCTTGGACAACTATTTGAAAAATTTGAAAGTGGTAAAAAAAAATTTAGGGATGTAAGATTTTTCCAATTTCAAAATATTCAAAAATTTTTGAAAATTTACTGCAGCGTTGTTCAAAAGCTCGGCCAAGGTCCTTGTCACCCCTTGCTCGTTCCCTGTCCAGAAAATGTACTCGGCGATGTCACGTGGTGTGGATGTCAGGTCAATTGTTCGAAATTTCGGGAAAAGGAGCCCTTCGCGCTTGCTGAGCTGGTCAACGACGTCCCAAATGGAGTCAGGCGGAGAATTGTCGCTTGCAGTGGGTTCCTCCATGTTTACTAATCAATGACGAAAATTAATTAGTTAAAATTAAATTAATTAAATAATTAACTAACTAATTCGAACTAACTGAAACCAATTAAACCAATCTGAAATGCTAAACTAATTTACAAGGGAATTAAGCGTTCCAACTAAATATAGAATTCTTAGCACATAAAACTTCCACAAATTGTTGAACGGCTTTTACGCTCCGCAATTACAAAATAGTCCGATTTTGTAATTTTGACTTTTGTTTTAAACCATTACCATTGGTGGAACGATTTTTTAAAATTTAAACTTAATTGATGAAAGCTAATAACCTAAAAATTAATTTGTTTAGGTTAGGTTAATGGGGCTTTAATTAGGCTTTAATTAATTAAGTCGTATATGTAATTGCACAATTAGTTTACATTCAGATTTGGGATGCATCTGATGCGGCGCAGTTCCGTTTCCGGCGGCTGAAGAATTGGTGCTTTCTCCATTTTCCTTTAAATTTTCTAATTGATTTTCAATGTCCTAAAAAAAGCACAATCAAAAAATTAATTAAATCCTCCTCGAATCAAAATTTTCAATTTTGAGTGCTTCCTTTACCTTTGCATCCGACTTTCTCTCCCTCTCATACTTGCTTTCACCTGAAAAATAATCAATCACCTTTGTTGTAAATGAAAAAAAAATCAAAATCGCTTCACTTCGCCTATTTTTAACTTTTTTAATATCCCTAAACTTCCGCGCATAATTTGTTATTTGAAATTCTGAGCAAACTTTTTGAGATTAATAAGATTCAGGAGGGCTCAATCACTTCCAAGAACATAATTTGAAAAACTTTTTTTGTAATTCTTGAAGCGCTCCGCAAATAGCTCAAGGGCCTCCACTCCGCCTCCGTGGCGCTTATCAGCGCTTCCGACGCTTATCAGCGACCAAATGAAATTTCATTAGCGAAAAGGAATCGCTCCAGCCCATATACATAAATCCCCGGAAGACTTCCTTTGAGTCCCTTTTCTAATACCCCCTATTCATCAAATTTCATTGCAGAAGGACCAGAATCAGTCTCCGGATCATTTCCTTCGTGACATAATACGTGGGAGATGAATACGAAAATTCGGTGCAGAATACGTAAATTCGGTGCAGAATACGTAAATTTGAGGCTAAATCACGTGATTTGGAGCCGCAGGAAGGGAAATTGAGTTAATTTCACTTTAATTCGGGTCCATGATCTGAAGAAAGAGAGGCTTTTGGATTTAAGTTTTTAATAAGAAAGCACTCAGAAGTCAGCGTAGCGTAGGAAGCGCTATCAAAAGGAAGATACTGCGACAGAAGGACGCTTTCCCAAGAATTTCAGCGTCTAAAAGACGCTGAAAGTGAAATTAGGCTCATGACGACCGGAGGTATGTCGGAATTTGAGCGTTACTTTCTAAAGGCCTGAAACAAAATTCCAGAAAGAGAAAGTGCCCTACATGAAAAAGAAACGCTAATCCAGAGAAAACGCTGGAATTAGGGCTGGAAAACGCTGGAATATATATAATTTTCAAAATGGTCCTAATTCTAGGTCCTCAAATTCTCTTCTAACCCCGGCGCAAACTTAGTACTTATGATAATTTTTTCGAAATAAACGGTGTTTTTCCCTTCAAAATAAACGGCGTTTTTACCACGGTGCGGAAGGACGGGAACGGCGCTGCCAAGGTCTACAGCAAATAACAGAAGTCCAAGTAATGACGTTAGTTTCCGGGAGCACGGTGTCATTGCAGGAGCAATTTAGCGGTGACAGGGAAATCTGGTGAAAGTAAAGAGAAAGTTAATTCAGTTATCTTATCTTCCCTGTCACGGTGTACGACACGGCGCTTGAAAATAACTTTGACCTTTCTTTGACAGAAGCACTTGTCAAAGACTGTACAGAGACTTTCTTAAGTACCCCACAGAAAAAGAAAGTCAGGGAAAGTCACAGGTCTGCACTTTTTGAGTGAAACTGTCTAAAAATTTTCAACCAAAGAGTAAAGGTGCCGTACCGTGCGGTCATCTCCTAACAATTGAAATTTTAAATTCCAACGATTTTCCGCCTAAGTTTCTACCATGCATAGTATAGGTATGCATAGTGCAGTGGGAGGGTGAGGAGTGGAGAATTCGAAAATTTTAAAGTTAGCAAATGAACAAGCTGAATGAGAGTGACAATTTTATTTGGATTCGAAGTTTTTTTTCTTTTTTGTTACGGCACATACGAAACGCTCTGTACATAAACCCACGCGTACTGCAAACACTTTCTCTTTTTGCATAACTCGTACTTGACAATTTTTTTTATTTTTAGCAGCGATAGGCTTTCAAGCTTTCACTTCAGCTTTACAAAAAAAAAAAAAAAAAAAAAAAAAAAACTTGACAGAAGGGCATTTTCTTTTTCGTTTTTTTTTATCAATTTGTGAAATAACCCCAAATTTGAAATGACGGTTGAGATATCCGGTGGTGAAAGTGTAAGAAAAAAACATTTTCAAAGAGAAAATTTTCCCCATTATGTGGGAGCGTTTAGTTTTTGAATTCAAAAGAGGAATTATTACATTTATAGAATTGAAGCCCAGCATGGGATCGCTCGTGACGACGCTGCAGCGATTACAATAGGATTTCATTACATATGCACGGCAGGTGACAAGGTTACGGGAAAACCTACGTCTCCATAACTTTCTCCATCGTTTTCACAATTTCCCTTTTGAGAAAACTTTCTCCCTCAACTTTCTATTTGTCTTTTCTCTTCCTCTAACGACGAGTCAAACGCTAATGTATTTCAAGTAGAAGACTCTACTTGTGAAATAAGGCAGAAATGTCGTCGTAGTTATTTGCCTTTTGTTCCCCATTCATCTTACGTGTTTCTTCTGTGAAAGGGAAACAATTTAATCAAACTAAAATGATTTCCAGTAACGCTCTAGCCTGTACTGGGGCATATTGAGAATTTGTCGCAGAAGTAATGAAAGCGTGTCGGATGACGGCACTGGGGGAAAGTCGTGAAATTGGAGCACCGTGAAACACTAGCGCTGAAAATGACACACGAGAATCATTGGACAGTGAGATCTGTCGGAGAAAGCATTAGCTTTCTCTTGGGAATTATATGGGCCCTTAACAGACGCTGCTGTCTAATGAAGGTCACTCTGTAGGCATCAGATGTGCAAAATTGACTTGAAGGCCCTTATTTATGGGGGGCCCTTATTTTATGAAGGCCCTTATTTTATGGGCCTTAAAGGGAATTACATGCAAGGCTAAACGATAGCGCAAGGATCAAATTACAAATGCAATTATGGTGAAAATTTTCTCTAACTTTCTCCGATTTCTATAAAATAGCTGATTTGTGATAGGATCTCTGGCATTAGATTTTTGAAAGTTTTTTTTTTTTTTTTTCAAAGAGAAAGTTGCGATCTCTTACCGAGTAAATTTGTTAAGTGAATTTACGATGGACGAATCGCTTTGGCTTCTCGAAAAGCCAAATTGTGAGTTGAGAGAAAGTTGGAGAAAGTTGAGCCAATTGGTGAAAAGTTGGAAGTTTGTGTTTAGTGTAAATACGTGTGTGTCCAGGAAATGCTGGAAATGCTGGAGGAAGTAGTCGGAAGGGTGCTGGAGAAGTACTGAGGCTTTCTCCAGGAGAGGCAGCCTCATTTGAAGTGGCCGCTGCCAACCCTTCGTTTTCGCTACAAGGGCTTCTTCCTGGAGAAAGTGTATTCTGGAGAAAGTATTTTCTGGAGAAAGGTCTCCATCTGCTCGTGTTCAATTCCAGGCTTCCAAAATGAGCCTTACGTACTTCTCGCAGAGGCCGTTCAACAAGTTTCTCATTAGTTGAAGGGCCCTTTGCAAGAGATCATTTCTCGACATTTCCACGGGGTGGAATTGATCTCGAGATCACTCCAACAGCATCCACAGATGAAAACAGTCCGCTATGGTGACGTTCGTCAAAAATAAACAAAAAGTAGGTCACGTGATTACGTCCCTCAAACTAATTTTGTGGGCTAATTAACTCTCCCCCGACAAAAGTGAAAGTATTTGGGTGAAAGTCAATTCTCAACTCTCAGTTTCTAGCCAATAGCAAACCCCCGTTTTCTAACCAATAGCAAACCTCCTTTTAAATCACATTCACACAACAGCCAATCACAAGAAAAAAATGTTTATGCCGTGTCTATAACGTATGTTTTTGTAAGACTATGAGGAGCAGGCATCTTATTAAAGGTTTTTTTTACCACGTATTTATAAATTTAAGTTTCAAGCGGCATCGAGACACATCACAATTATCAAATAATTACTAAAATGTAATTACTGTAATTACTAATTACTAAATGTATTTAGCGCATATCATCACTTCTGTTGTGTTTCCATAGAGAAACTATGAGGAACGAAGAAACAAAAAAATAACGCAATCAAATAATTTTATCGAAAGCATCATTTTTTTTCTTATGCGGCAGTACTAGTACTGCCGCAGCATTTTTTTTTGTACTTCCAGTACTTTTCGAAAATGATAATGTTGATTTCCTTGGTACTGGTTTGCGCTTCTGCAGCGCTAGTTTCCGGTGTAATGGTTTTTGGACCTTTTAAGCTCAACGAAGGGTCCACTGCTCACGGTCTCCGATCCGACAACGTCGAACTCGTCGACACGAAAACGATCCGAATTCCGAACATCCACTACGACGGAACCGGTCCCGACACGTTCTGGATCGTCGGTACGGGCGGGAAATCGCTGCCGCTGGAGCGTCCAGCCTCTGCTCCAGGGCTCAAGATTCCCAACGAAAAGGGGACCTGCGACGTCCTCAAGGCCTACACCGGCGAAACGATCCAATTGGTCCTCCCGGCCCCCCTCACCGTGAACGACGTTGATTGGCTGGCCATGTACTGCTTCACCAACAAGCACACCTTCGGCTGGGTCGACTTCGCCACGGTGCGCAACGATCTTCCAGGGAAACGCTTCAGTCCGGCCTTGGTTCCTGAGGCGGACAGCGCCTTGCCTTTGCCGAAACCGTGTGAAAATTACAATCCGAACGGCGCTGCCACCGTGGGTCCACGGCTTCTCATTGTCGGATTTCTTCCGGTTATGCTCAAGATGGCGGCGACCTATGTCACCGCTTGAATTTTGAAATTTTGATTCTGAAATTCTGAATTTTGAACTGAATACTGATTTAAATTAAATAATCGCTTAAATTTAATTTAAATGGTCTTTTCATTGAACGTTTCATGTTCTTAATTGTAAAAATAATTGCCCTTTGAGTGGCCCTTTAGGTGAAAGTGCACTTAAAAATCCAGACAATTCAGTCTCAAGGGGTCTCGATTTTTCTGCAGCGTTTCAGGAGGCCCTTGAAGGGCCTTCTTCTAGAAAATTGAAGGCCCAGGGCCTTCCAAGAAATTGAAGGCCCTTTCCTCAAGTTCAATTTCATTGTGAAGATGCATTTCATTTTAGTCGCATTGCCAAAGCTCAACAAGTTTCGCGTGGAGCCACTTCAGGGCCTCCACATGTGGTGAAAAATTGATCTTGAGATCGCTTGAGCACGTTCCAAAAAAATTGAATCGCTGATGAGACGAAAATCGCTGCGAAAAAAAAATGTACGAGTGCAGCCCAAAAGAAGTAAAAAAAAGACGAAGGGCAACTTCAGAAATTGAATCTAATGAAATTTCATTGGAATTTTTTCATTTATTTTTTCAAAAATCTTTCTCTTACTTTCTCTTTTATGGCTTTCTCCCGGTGACCCGTCTCTCAACTTTGCTTTACATGATGCTGGATCATTATTAAATAAAAAAAAAAATAGGTTATCTAATTACAATTATATTTATAAATTACATTATTAATGTGAAATTATAATTATGTAATTTCATGCTCGACCGAACACGCTTCTGATTGGCTGCAGGTTGCCCCACTCAAATGTAGGTCATATCGCAGGATACCAAAACCACAAACAAACATTTTCAGCAACAACATCAGATTCTCAGTAGGAGATTCTTCCACGTTTATTTTGCAAATCTGCAAATGATCTAATTTTAGTTCACTCTCTGCTCCTGCAGCATGCAGACGCTTTTAGTCCTGCTCTGCGCCTGCGCAGCCTCCGGTTCGCAGATCCTGGACCGCTTTAAGCTTAAGGAGGGGCCCAACGCGCATGCGCTGAAGTCCGATCCCATCGAACTTGTGAATACGAAAACGATCCGGATTCCGAACCTCCACTACGACGGAAAAGGGCCGGATGCCTTCTGGATCGTGGGCCGGGACGGCGCTCCAGTGCCTGGAGAACGTCCAGCGCAGGCTCCAGGATCCAAGATTCCAGACCAAGACGGAAAGTGCGACCTTCTGAGGGCCTACAACGGCGAAACGATTCAGCTCGTACTTCCGGTCAACCTCACCGTGAACGACATTGACTGGCTGGCCATGTACTGCTTCAAGTACAAGCACACCTTCGGCTGGGTCGACTTCGCCACGGTGCGCAACGGTTTTCCAGGAAAGCGATTCGAAAGTGTCCCGGAAGCGGATCCGGACTTGGTTGGACCGAAACCCTGCGGAGAAAGTGCTGTTGGCGCTTCCGGGTCGCTGATTGGTGGACTGCTCGCGGTTCTGCTCAACATTGTAGGCTTCCAGCATGTTTAAATTATGGTTAAAATCATTAATTTACACTTAACTACAACTTATTGACTTAATTATAATTAAATTAAATATGAAATTACTAAGTTAAAATTAAATTAAAAAAGAATTAAAGGAATGTGGTTTTTTGATCTCCTCAATGGATTTCCGTTTACATTTGCATAATTTAGAGCACGGTTGGCTGGAGGGGAGGCCACGAAGGCGGAAGCGTTTTTTCGCTTTGAATTCAACTCAGATTGAAAATGGAATTAATTAAGTTTGGTTTTTCATGATTAATCGTTTCCTGAAATTTTAACTTTAAGTGATGATTACAAATGAATTTACGCTAAATTAATTTGAATTACTTAATTAATTAGCAAAATAATTTAATTAAGTGGTTTGAGCGTAAACTTATAATTTTAATTGCAAATTTTAAGTTGTTAAGCTGATGGCAATAAGTAGGGCTTTAGAGAGGCCGGAAACCGCAAAACAAACATTTCTAGAAATAAAGCCACAAATCAGCGTTTTCAAAATGCACTGTACATCTGGAGCCCAGTAAAAATTTAAATCGCTGCTGATGCGCTGCAGTCTAACTTCCAGTGCAACCTTGTCAGAAATGTTGACGCTTTTCGTTTTGACTTGCGCTTTTAGCCAAGGTTCAGCTTCGCAGATTCTGGACAAGTTTAAGTTGACGGAAGGGCCCACGGCGCATGCCCTTAAATCAGAGCCAATCGAATTGCT
>JAQFYP010000727.1:0-19975 GCA_034694865.1 Bilobella braunerae | reverse complement strand
AATATCCCGACAAATAAGTTGTGCACCGCAAGGGATACGGAGTAAATACGTGAAACTGTTTTTAGTCTAAAACCACGAAGTGTTAACGGACATGCAATTGGAAATAGTCCGCTAATCCAACTAAACAAAATAATACAATAAAAGTAAAATGAATCAAAACTTAATTTGAACATTTATAAGTATATGTTTACATTGTGTTCTACTTTATGATGGACAATTTTACTAGTATAATAAAAAATGCAATTGGTCAGAAGGGAGTCCGGGGTTCGATTAAACTAAAATATTGTTGTGTTCCTCAAACTTTTGCTACTGTTGTTAGAAGGTGAACAACTTTTACTAAATACTCTAAAGTCAGGGGTTCGCATGTAATATAACCTATTTCATAGGCGGAAGTGCCATTATATTACCCTTTATGAAACTTTATGTTATACAGTTTGTAAAATTGTGTTAGAAATTGTACATCCAAGCCAAACAAGTTGAATAGGTAACTATCAAGCACTCTCGATAATGCACAAATATAGCTTAGCAAACAAGTATAAAAATTTCATCATTTTAACCTATATTCAAGAGTTGCTAGTTACTTAAGCTAGTTAACACATGCCTTCCCAATTAACAATTAAAATTGAGCTATAAATATTAAATGAATTTCAGAAATGTGTACATTTTTTATAAAATTACATCCAATTATATCAAATGTAAATAATTGTTCCATCACACTAGAATTGTAAATTATATTGAAGTTTGGAAGTTACTTTTGAAATGAACCCTATAACTATCAACAATTGCCTTATCTGTACTAACACTGGTTGATGAACAGAAGGGACATGTGCAAACGAAATTTATTTTCACACTATTTGAGTTGAAGACTCTCCTACTTAACTTTCATTTCTTGAGGCGTCTCTCATTTTAGCCATATGTATATATATTTATATATTAGATAAATCACGTATTTAGAACAACAAATTGATGACGCTACTATAAGGACCACATTGTTAAAAATATATCAGTTAATAAAATTGTATTGATATATGGCACACCCATATCAACATGTCTAAATTTGTGTTAGTAAGAATACGAGAGTACAAGTAAAATTTACCAATTTTTTTAATAAATGAATACAGCAATAAATTTACTTAAGCACTGTTAAATTCAATGAAAAATGTTCAAAATATTAAACGATGAGGTCACATTTGTTTAAAATTATTCATTAAAATAATGGTAATAATGTAGGGAATATTGTTTATGAGTTGCTGTAATTGCTCCCATCAGTAGGTACACAAGGTTATTAATCTAAGAGAGCAGGGCTTGAAAAGCAGAATTCAAAACAAATGTACTAGTCAAACCCTCGCAGACCGAGTGGTTAGAACCTTGAATTCTAGCCATGGACGGACACGTGTTCGAGTCAAGGGCTCGCCAATATGAAAGTGGTTTTTTTTCCAAAAAGTTTCCAACTTCTCTTGCCCAAATCGGTATTGGAGGTCAGGTGGGGCATTTGCGGTGCGTGTGTCACCTGGGGTTGCAGTTGCGGAGGGTGGACAGGGGTCGGTATGAATAAGACAGTTGTTCCTATCACTTGCCAAAGGCGGAGTAGTGGCAGGGCCCCAGCTCGTTGGACTTCTAACAGAAAGCCTTTCCGTTCCACTTCTCAAGGCCTCTTACCAACCCCACAATCGGCAGCCACCCGCCTCCTCACCATGACCGGAACCCACCAACAACAGTCCTACCTAGATGTTGATGAACACTTACGTTAGTGTAAATGTCAAAAAACAAAAATGCAAATGCACTAAAGCCCTTGCAGAGTACCCACAGGAACTGTTTGGCTTTGTCAGAGCCGAGTCCTGTGCAATGACTCTCAAAGACAAGAGCATGAGGAAGCCACATCCAGAGCACACTGCTTAGAAAGGTTACAAACGGGTATATTGGACATTAACACGGAACGCACCGAACTACTGGGCTCTAACACCTACAAGAAGTTCCATGTTTTGGCCTCCGCCGCTTTATCTACGTGACACAACACACTACTGCTGATTTATTTAACCCATTTTTACCAATTTTATTGACTAATTTGATTATTTAAGTTTTAAACGCTACTATTTTATGTATTCTTGCTAAATATGATAATTGTATTCAAACTAATGTGCAATGCTAACTTGTTGATCATGGGTTCGCCATATATCAACTAAATAATTCATAAGTATTTGTAATTGAATTCGAGATTCAATTTGTGTTGTTTTTGGCTATAGTCAAGTTCCCCTTTTTCCCAAACTATTGTATTGTTAGTAAAGTACTGTTCTTATTTTATTTTTCGACGTCGCTTTTATTTAATTTTTTTTTTCGGGCAAACTTTTAAGAAATTTTAACATTCCATTTCTATTTAGCTAGTAACGCGCTCACAGTCGTAATCTTAAAGGACGTGCTGTATAAGTTGACTCACATTGCATTTGTATTCCAACACCTTCCAAATGTATTTACATAATATACTTAAACGTCGCCACACAACGCACAAGCTATGACATCTGAGATCTGAACTAAAGCTAAACAAAAACTAATGTTCAGGCACATGATACAGAGTTTATTTATAGCGCCATTTAATAGTATAATAAGAATTGCTTCTGAATAAATTCTGATTTCAAATATTGTTAGTGGTGACTTGCAGTAACGTAACTCGGCAACTTTTTGGCCAGCACGCCCAAAAAGAATTTAAGTACTCGCTAATTTGATCTGTTTACATTTGTATACATTTTGTTTTTACTTATTTGATTTGAATAATGTCAGTAGAATAGAATACAATAAACTGCCACATGATATCCCTCTGTAAGTGGTGTATATCCCTATGTTCAAGATTTTGAAATTTTAGACTATTCGGTACTTGGATACTTACACGCTGCCAGAAAGTAGTGATTGATTGAGTGATTGTAACAATGCTAGTATTCTCATAAATGCAAACGACCATTTAGAGAGAAGTTGCCTTAAATGCTGGGAATAATAACAAGTAAGTTGATGACGCCATTGATGACGACGTTATTGATGATAACCAAATAAGTAAGCGGTCCAAGCTGAAACAAATTTTGTACGTCGACTATAATGGGCCTGTAAGAATTGTAGCGCCTGGTATGCTCCGCATCTTTGATCAGTGTCAATTTTCGCTTGAAGCTTATAGACGCAATTGTAACTTTGTTTGATAAGCGAGTTGCCGCCTTCAACACAATTACCGCTAATACTCCGACACATGACGTTTTTATTGTTATGAATGCGTTTACAGCAAACAAAAGTCTTATAGTTGTAAACGTCGGCAGTATTATGAGTAGTACTCCAGCTCCAAATGCTATTAGAAGGCGAGTATGGGTTGCCGCTACAAATGCATTGTGTAGGACTTGTCGAGTTCTGTAAAAGCGGTGAAAAACTTCTCCTTGTTTTGCAGACATCGTTGAACACCTGAAACGTCAAAGGTATCTTATTGAGTTTCTTCGATGACTAAACGACTATTTTACATAACAACTTAGCCCTAACTCTAAACAACATTAACTTAACAAAATACTGTCTTAACACAAAAAAATAAACATAAAGGAACTTCCTTTGTAGGTAAGTGAAACTAGCCAAACATAACCGTTCCGGGACAAAATTACACTTGACTTTGATTTCTGCAAGATTTAAACTCGAGGTAATAAGGCTTTATTTTCGTTTCCCGACGGCAATCGAAATCAGTAAAATGGCCACTTCCCAGTGTACTGCTGGTTCTAGGACGGGCCTGTTTGGATCCTTTTTGCTTACCAGACTGTCGATGCTGCGGAGAATGACATTATTTGAGCGGCAGTGTAGAGTAGAAATATAAAAACAAGAATAAGTACATCTATCCAGTCGATAATATATCCTGCCATCCAAATGCAAGTAATTGGAGTATATGCGAGTCCAGGACTAAAGAATCGGTAGAACGGCATTTGATAAGTCACTGCTAGTAGGACTCCAGGAAATAACGTGAGCAGTGAAAGCACGGCACCATAAAATATTACTCTCATGATTTCAGAACCCATATCTTGGAATACTATCGACATTTTTCTTTTACGCTTGGTTGAATCTAGCTTAAAATTAAAAAAAAATTCTTCTACGAAACTTTATTTTTGGATTGCACATTTTGGGTTACGACACGTTACCTGCAATTTTAATAACCGAAAGCAATTCGTTCAAGAGGAGTACAATTACTTCGGGGACATAGAGAAACGCTGCGTGTGCCGCAAGGGCTGTGATAGAAACGCAGAAGGTAAAAACAGCAAGAACGCAGTCTGATGACGACGTGTCATCGCTCCAAAGCAACATCAGCACAAAATAGGCGCTCGATAGCAAATGCTTTGAAAGATGATATAGCTCGAGGCAAAGGTAGACAACGTGACGCCATTTGTAGCGAACCTTGTTGTAGAAACCGCTAACCATTTCTGTGTTGCTGTCATAGTAAATTGGAATACAATTAAAGAAATACCCTAATTTCAAACACCAAATTAGCGGCTGGAATTGATTCTTGGAAACAATACTCTTCATCCTTGACGTTTGAATGCAAATTATCTTTTTGTCAAGGAAATTTCCCCAGCAGTTATAAAAAATTTAGCTAACACAGGAATGTTCTGTTTTAGTTTATTATGTGGTTTTTAAGCTACAATTTGGATATAAAGAATTTTTAGAGGTTCATAAAATGATGAAAATTCAATCTTGTCATACATTTTGTGTGAAGCAATTATTACTTATTAATTGTTTTACAGAGGATAATTTGTGGCTTATATATCACTTTTATAGACAACACAAATTTTAAAAACAAAGTAGTTGCTGTAAACACTAAGTTAAATTTTAGTTTGTTTGCTAGTTATCAAAGCTGAAAAATATAAACTCATCTTCACTCACGACAAATTGCCTACTATTATCGGAGTTGATCAAGTCACCAAGATGATGAATTAATTTGCATAATAATTAAAATAATGCATGTCTGTTTTAGAATACACTCATTTCCTCCTCAAAACGATTAACGTAAACTAAATTTAATTCAAAAGCAATTATGTAAATAATGAAAGAAACGGAATGTCAGGCATTAACACGTATAAAGAAAATAAAACAAAAATGACATTTTGTCTAACTGACACTATTTTGTGGCAGAAAATTCTGAAGAAAATTTACTGAGATTATAGTTTGCAAAGACATTTTATCTCATATTGGACAATCTAAGCTATGCTATATAAGAAAGTAGTAATAATTATTTGAAATTCAAGATTTGGATGAAATGATAAACAGTGCTCCTGATTTTTCTAGAATGACGTAAAGTTAATATCAAAACAGGTATACATAATTCACTTTAGCCTTGAACAGAGACTACAAGGGGTTCACATTAAGGGCGGGATACAGCTTTTAAACAATGAATTAAATATTCAAATTTATTGGTAACCAATTACAATTAAAGATTTCAACTTGCGTCTATTCTGCGATTTTCGGTTCGTTAAGTGGGAAACGGGAATGTGAGTAAAAAAAAGGCGTCATCCGATTGTAATTTTTTTAACAGAGGAAACACAAATTTGAAAATGTAAACATTGACGTTGTCGAGATTAAAACTTAATTGAGAAAGGCAGACATCAATGGTCACGCAAATTTCTGATGTCAAGTCACCGTCAGAGGTCAGGTCAAGAGCTCATGTGTTAACCCTCATTTGATTTTTGACAAATTGTACAACCTACTAATTAAAAAATGGCTGTTATGATTTTAGGTCAAGTATCAAGTTGGGCCAAGAATGTGAACTAGACTCAAAAGTTCCTTCTTCATTTACAAAATGCCTTAAATTTAAGAAAATTTTCTTAGAACAAACCTATAAAATTTTTGACTCACGGCCTCCGTTTGTACAAAAAGCTTTCCACAGGAAACCTTAATACGGTGAGCAATAATTTTACTCGTATTCCAAATCACCAAATACAGTGTCAACCACGTGATACCGAACATCCTGATTCTTTGTTATGCTTGTTGAATTTTGTAATTCTGAGAAAATACAGAGCAAAGCAAATAAAAAAAAAATACGTAAATGAAAATTAAATTTAGAAAACGTTGCACCGCGTTTCAAAACATGTGTCATTAATTACAGTTCAATGGAATTGATGTCGTTTTAACAATCATTTGTATTCATACTATTATACGCTTGAATAAGTTTGTTAACTTGGGCTAGTTCTGAATAAAATTTTGCACTGTAGTTATATTCTCGTTTGATTTATTTTAATTTGTTTCGACAAGTGTGAATAAATACAAAGCAAACATTGTACTAGTCCATTACTTGGTAGCATGTTGTCCTTCCCCATGACTCCATGTCGCAGCATGCAGAGAACTGTTCCTTTTTGATCTCGCTCGGTTGTTCGCAGTAGCCAGTAGCAGGTAAACCCCTTATAAGCACGGTTGTGTCGCATTGCGAGCCATCACCATTGGTATTTTTGTGGCAAAAGGTACTTCTGACTGGATAGTCGTTTAAGCTCAAGCCACCGTGTCTGTTGCGACTTTCAACGTAGCACTTACATGCCTGATAACGGCACGAAACATATGTTAGCAGTGTAACCAAAACGAGCAGACTGATGTAGAGCTTCATTGCTGACTATCAAAGCTGGTCAAGTGCAAATATCTAGTTAAGTATCGAACTAAACTCCCTTTGTTTAAATACTTTGAATATGTTGCAGGCTGCTTGCAAATTTAAATGACATCATTCATTCTTTTCGTCACTAATTATGTCAATTTACAGCAATTTAGTCAATTAGAGCTTAGAAAAGTTTATGGTAACAGTTCGGCCACAAGCTGTTACGTACGGCATACTTAACACAAATTAACCACGTCACGTCAAACTAATGCAGAAGTAATCAAAGTCGTGCGGTTGTCTTTAGGACTTTGGTAATTGATTTGACCGTGCTAAACAGTTTAATCGAAGTTTCTTGATTGGATCGGCAAAGAAAAACCACGAGAGAAACAACAAATCAATCAATCAACCATTTATTCATCTTAATACCCAAATCAGCAGCAGCACCCTAGATTTCTAAAATTATAAAAAATTTCATTCGGATTTAGTATGAGCTAAATATGAAACTGCCTACTACAAGTGGAAATTAGATCAAATGTAGATATTTTAGTATTTGCACCGCCGAAATCGCAACGATTCTATGTGACCTGTTGCTGGTTTAGATTCTGCCAAAGGCCCCGCAATGTACTTTCCAATTAGTTGTGCCGCATTCTGAGCACACCGAGCGTTTAGTTAAATTAACTTAAGATAATGTAGTTAACTTAACTATAACTAAATTATAATTATTAATTAATTATTCTAATTAAGCAAAGGAGTTTTCAACACTCTCAAGTTTTAAACAAACTAAATCATGAAGTTGGCTACATCCATTCTAACTGATACTAGATATGTATTTGACTTTAGTAATTTAACTGTTCCATATTTTGTGAAATAATCGTCTTAAAATTGTCTGGTTTGTTCTTATTCATTTGCATATTGAATATTGCAGTATTCATTTTGAATACTTAAACAACTTTATATCTGCACAATTCTTATCTACAAGATTTCTTTTTGTTTCGCAGAAACCTTTTTCAGTCGGTACCTAACTTAACCTAACTGTATACTTTTTCCAAATTTACAATCAATTTACCAACATTAATTTACCATGTAAGAGATCTTGTGCTTTGTTATGTTAGGACAAATTTAGTAAGTTTTGTCTGGTATCAACCTTTTTTGAAAATTTTCTTACAACTCTGATGAAATAAGTCGAAAATGTGATAGGTGATTTGTTGACAAAAACGATGATTCTGATATAAGATCTCAAAAAAAATCTAAAAGAATGGCAAAAAAGTCTTATAAATTAATTTAAGTTCTAAAACTTAAAATCAAAAAAAATATTAAGTCCTAAACAAGATTTTACTTACTTTTATTATATTGTGAGGACAAGTGCATGTACCTGCTAAAAGCCTAAAGTCAAGTTGGATAAGAAATAAAATATGCAACTGTATTTTTCAAAGCCATTCTTTCGTGTTTATAAAACATTCAATTTTTTGCACGAGCTCACACATCTAAACTACCACAACTTAACATTTAAATATATACTTTGTTATGCAGCAAAATCAATTCAACTAATAAATTACACAGATTCTGAGATGAGTTAGTAGGAAGTTTGTGTCGACACACCTACTACTGTGCGTCAAGATAGCTTACGACGTATGCTGAAAACGTATGCTAACTTGGCACTTTGCGTATGATGTATGCTGTCTTGGCGTTTGCTGTATGCTGTCTTGACGCACACGTAACGGAACGGTTTGGGCAGTTTCTAAAATTTAAAATTTCTGTTCAGCATACTTGAACTAATCTAGTTCCCATTTTCAACTAAGTTTTTGAACACTACGAAATAATGTAAAAATATATAATAAATGCGGAGATATTTATAATTTGATTTTTTTTTGTTTTTCATTTTTGGAGCATTTTTTTTTATTCGGCTTCAGCATACATGAATTTCCCTAAAAGCGAAAAGTGGTGTAAATTGGATTGAGTGAAATTTTTCATAAATACGTGGGAGAGCTACTATGGACGCCCTGAAGTACCAACAAAATGAAAAGTTAGATGGTTGGATATCTATAAGGCAGTTATTATTGCCACCAACTTATTTTTTTGTTTTTCTAAAAAAATCTTTTGTCACATCTATCCTCAGGATCCTGAAGTCAGGAGTTTTTTAAGCTCAGGATCCTAAGGTCAGGAAATTTTACAACCTCGGGATGCTGAGGTTGACATTTGACAACCTCAGCATTAATTTTTTTTAGATTTAAAAAAAAATAAAAAAAATAAATCCTGAAGAGAAGAAATTTTCCTGAGGTCCGGCTTTCAAACTCAACCTCATGAATTGTGGAATGAACGGATCGTCCTCCTACTCGCTCTCATGCACTGTTGCCGTGCATCAAAAACATGAAATGCATGCCCCACCTGGAGGGCGGAGCAAAGAATCTGATTGGCTCTGAGAATATAGCCAATAAATTGGGGATGCCCAGTTTCAGCCAACACTCGGCCACAATGCTGGACAGACTTGTTAGAAAGGAAGGGTCAACCGGGGCAAGTCGTCCAGTGGTTAAGCCTCGATGCTTCTCCACCGGCAACCTGAGATCGAGACCCAGCTTCCCTTTGAGAAAAAGGGCTGGTCTCGATCACCCCAAGATAAACTTGCCAAAGGACGATAAGCGTCCACGCTCCAGAGCCAGCAGAAAGGACGAAAGCACTCTGCAACGGAGTAATCGCCGGACTGCTAGCTAATCTGGAAAATCTGCATATGCAGATTGATAGCGTGGACGCGTAAGTCCAACCAAAAAGTTCTTTTACGGAAGATACCTAACTCTCTCCGATAATGCGCCTGAAGTCGGTGGGATGATTTGCTTGGAAATTATCATGACTCAATAACACAGGTGAGGAGACGATGGGGAGGCCTTGGCAGTGAATCATATGGAGTTACTGCAATGGGCCCGCGTGAGGCCTGGGCGGTGTGGGTAGAAATACCCCCTCCATTAAAATACATACATACATAGGCAGGAAGAGCACATCACAGCCACCGTTAAGCACTCGCCCTGCCGCTGCCAAAACCGTGCTTTGAATTCTGGCGGGATATTTGAAAATGCTTTGCAGTACTTGGGCCACCAATCAGCGTAGTGTCACCCCTTAATACCTTCCTTCCGCCTCCGGTGGTTCGAATATGCGAGGCACACTAGGCGACAGCGACACTGGGCGACCATCGCGGACAAATTCCTTCACTTTCGTCATATTGAGGATCACATCGTCGTTTGACGTGGACATGTATTTTATGCTTTGATGCACGGGCACGGCAACAGTGCATGAGAGTGGGTGGGAGGACGATCCGCTCCTCCCACATTTCCTGAGGTTGAGTTTGAAATCCTGACCTCTGGAAAATTTAGTTTCTTCAGAACTTATTTTTATTTTTATACTTTTTTGTATTAAATCTTAAAAAAAAATAGCATAAATAAATGCTGAGGTTGTAAAAATTCCTGACCTCAGGATCCTGAAATTAAAAAATTCCTGACTTCAGGACTCTGAGGTGAGAAAAAATATATTTTTTGAAGAAATAAATAAATTAGTTGGTGGCACCAATACTGCTCCATAGTTCCCTATTTTTTCAGTTACATAAGTTTTACGTGCCGTTTTTATATGGCAATATGGTAATTTTGGTTTTATTTTTAAACGTTGAATGTGCTGGTTGGCAAAACAACATGAATAGGTGCATAAATTAGGCTTTTTGTATAAATACACATATGCGCGATATTTAATTATATTTTATACAATAAATTTGATCCTGTTATTTTGATAATAGAAACAACATACACATAAATATAATAGGTAAAGTGATGGCGTGGATTATCAGGGTGGCAACGTCAATTTTAGCATCGACTCCAAAAAAAATATTTTGCTTTGGGCATAATCACCAACAAATTGATGAGACCATCAAGGACAACATCATGCATAATATGTAGAAAATTCGTGGCGTCGACATCAAACATATATTTCACCTTTTTGAGTCCCCAACTTAAATATTGAGTGTTTTTATGCAAACCTTTTTCGCTGACAGCAGTCAGAAGTTTGTTTAGAACAAGATTTGCCACTCCTAAGTAGAACAAGAACATGCGAGGGGCCGCTAAGCATATGACAGTTATACAAAGCAGAAATATGACCAGGGTTACCTCCTTCGGGGAGCCAGATTTGTAGTCAATGTTTTTGAAGAAAAATAGTCACATTCCCAAATGTAGAAATGTACTGCAAACTTGAAGCAAAATGTAGCCCCATTTACATGCCATTTGATTGAAAATTCTGACTACTTTATTGCAACTATCGTACTGAAATGGGATGCAATTTGCCCAGTGTCCAAATTTTAAGCTCCAACTTAAAGGCTGAATTGATTTAAAAGACAATATGCTTTCCATTTTTTAGCTGTTGACTGTACTCAATTGACGAATAGTGAATAAATGAATTCTCTGGAAACAGAGCGCTTTTGTACTTGTTAACTATTTTAATTCAAGCACTCACCTTTAGAGTAGGGTTGGGATTAATCATTTTAAATTTATGTTTTTGCTAAAAGGTTAGGCATTTATTAAATTTGCATAACAGTCCAATCCATTTTTATACAGTGAGAATTTTTACCCCTAGTAGAAGAATTGACCGTTATTTTGGCGGGAAAATGAGTTCCTGTGCAAAGTGAACGGGACTTGAGTTTTTTCCCCCCACCCAAGAGAAAGTTTCGACGGGGGTTAAAAAATCTCACTGCATTTACTTTTACATATGTTACATTGTGAGTGCTAAAGGGTAACTTCAAAAGCAAGGTGAATTTGGGTACTGATTTTCCCGATGGGTCTCCTCTCATAATCTTTGGGGGGTCAAATTACATAATTTATTTTGAGACTTAATCTGATTGATTTGAATTATTTTGACAATTGGCAATGCCCTAGTCAACATAGACTGAGATCCTTAGAGTAACATGTTTGATTACTAAACTAAAATTACTGTTACTAAAAATTTTTTTTAAGACTTAAGATATCTTTGTGCTAATTATGTAATTGTGTATACTTGAAATAAAATATTTTAAAATTTAAAATGGCACACCCCCTACCAACCAGCATTTTGGATCAGCTATTTGTAGAAGTTGTTGCAATACTAAAATTAGAAATCACTCAATTGTTTGTATATTTGGAGATTGAATTGCACATGAATATATGTAAGGCTTTGTAGTGAGCCGTTGACTGTGGAGTGCTGGCGAATCTGTTGATGAGTTCTCCAACATCGTTTGATTGTGCTGCACGTAGAAATGAATTCCTTTCTCTTTAATTTGAAGTGCAATGTTCCAGAGCATGGGTTAGCGAAAGGGATCCACCACAGAACGTTTTTTTTGTCAGTAAATTCTCCGAGGTTGATTCATTTTTGTTCAATAGGGTGTTTCGTTTCAGTCGTAAGTGGGCTATTCGACTAACCACATACTTCGGCATCGGTGTCGTCAAGTAGAATTTACCTCCGATGTGTGACATTACTAAGTCTTTGTAGTGGATTATGGTTGTAGACTTGCTAGATTTTGAGACTTAATCTGAAAAACAGACCTTTAAAACTTTCAATTACGGTATAATACACAAAAATAAGTTGAGATGGGCGTCATAATGAAAGTTAAATTATTTCTGTTCAATCAGTTCTGGTAACATTGCTTTACCCTATTTATGGAGTAATAGTAAAGTAGAGGCTAGTCAACGTGTAAGGGAGTGTGTAAGAATATGCTAGGAAGAATTTATTAGCCTACATGCAAATGAGGACACTCTTCAGGATTACTTCGTGGAACATATTAGGTATCAATATTGTGAAACATGTCAGGTAACTTTCATATCATATGTCTGTGTATGCCTAATCACGGAGATACTGACATACGCAACGTCAGAGGCTAGGTAGATCCTTAAGAGGAAAGAAAATTTTAAAAACTTTTCCTGACTGATCGGGGGAATCAAACCTCCAATTTCTCAAGCTGGCTAGTGAAGATAAACAGATTATTTTTATCCACTAGGACAACATGTTAATTTGCCTGATTTGAAATTATATCAGCAAACACAAAAACAAATTATTGTTCTTTTTGATGGTTAAGATAAGCAAAATACTGCTCGTTACTGCCATTAACGTGATATAATGTATTAGCTAAATTAGTTAATAATATATATAAATGACCTATCTTTTATAGCCGTGTTGGATACGTAAGAGGCCGAGATGGGAGTTTTACATGGAGGATTCTGTTTGCGTGGGGAGAAAAATCCAAGCTTATGCGCAAGAAGTCATACTCCTGTTTTTCTCATCCTGCGTAGAGGAATCGAGGAGGAAGGGAATTCGTGTACAAGTTTATTGTAGACAAATGACGGTTAGACAAAAACACCCTGCAATCAGCAGAGATGGGCATTGTAGTATATGTACCTACGTCATAAGTAAGAGTCATGCACAGTTTAGATTAGACACATTGTGATCTCGTTCAAGATAATGTACTGTTCCGCTTCGAAATCAGAACATTTGGACAGTATTCATACTCACTTGCCACAAGTCACTTATATAGTTTTTATTAGATATTATAATACAGTAAATGAATATTTAAGTCCAAGGTATTACATGCATCATGTTAATGTCCTATATTCCAATTCAAGCACTCAGAGAAGAGCCTTAAATATTTCACAACGATTATACTATTGCTACTATTTGTAACCAGGCAACAAATGCTTTTATGACTTGTGCACTTTAGTCCTACCTGATTTCATACTTTAAATATGTTATTAGACTGTGAGTACTAGGCACTTGCCCAATAGTGCAAGGTCAAGATGAGTTATAAATAGGTTATATCATCCTTTTAGCTTATTTACTTTGTACAAGATTACAAATTCACTTAAAGTAATCATGATTATTCATATTGCTCTTTAATCTAGCTCCGCCAAGGTCCTAGTGCTTGTCTCAATTATAGCTTCTGAATTCCGATTTTGTTGATAATTCTAATAGAATGAAACAATTAATTGAATAAGGAATTTACTTTAAAACAAACACTAATACCTTACAGCCAGCAAATAATCAAAGCATGGAGTCAGGTTGAAGTTAAATTAGTTTTTTGAAAATTTGTTTGGGTTTCAACACAAGATTAATTAAAAGAAATTTATATAAATAAAAGTTTAGTGACAATGTAGACAATTTAAATGGGCGCACAATTAAGATATTCATGACCATTTTTGAGCTTGATTAGAAAACCTATGTAATCGTTTTTTGGTTGAAACACTCGGTATGTTAGCGGCAGCGTATACTAACGGTGTGCCAGGAATGCCTCAGGAAATGTGTGCTGACCAAGAGATGGAATTCGGAGAACTTTTCAGAAAAAAATGGCGTCTAACTGAATGTCAAATGGCGACAGTCTTATGAACAAAATACACACGAAACTTCTAGAACCGAGTGCAGACATGGCCATGTCATGGGGATTTATATGCAAAATCCGAGTTACCGCGTGCGGACATGGCCATGTTAGGGCCAAAAACCCTGAGGACATGGCCATGTCTGCACTCGGCTGGTATTGTTTGAAAAGACCCCGGTAATAGAAGGGTTAAATTAATTTGTTTTTTAATTTAACTATACTGCGTAAAATTCCGCTTCGCCTTAATTCGAAAGAACATCGATGGAAAGCAGCAACAAATTCGAAAACAAATAAACAAGAGGCTGTTCTTATTATTTTTTTTCTTTTCTAGATTTGGCGAAAATTGCCAAACCGTTCTACATAAGCACCCTTAATTGACTTAACTTATAGTAACTTAAATTTTGCAAGTATGCAGAAAAAATTAATTGGACTAACCTTCTCCTGGAATGATCTTCTGGACACAAATCACGTTTCGAGGTTACTTTAGACGGTTGAAATTATAAAAAAAAAAATTATAACGCCGCATTAATGACATCAGTTTTAGTAATTACGATCCAAATGTGTGACGAAGCTGAAATACATTCTGAACGTTGACGATTTTATAAATATTGAACCACGTATAGCTAAGCGTTAATTCTTTTATGTTTATAATTGTTCTTTGTATGCAAGCACCTGTAGCATGTAGCCTATCCTCTATATATAAAGCCGAAGCGTGCGTAACAATAGGTGGGTTGTTGTGGGGGGATTGGAGTTTACAAACAGAAATTTTTTGTTCCGCTTCGAGCGAGTGGACAGGAATACGCAAGTACAACTTACATAGTCTCTTTCATATTCAGCATCAAAACAAAAAGAGTATAGTTGTCTTCATGGTCGCAAAAAAAAATTCCCCCACTCTACTGAACAGCAGAGATGGGCATCGCTCCTAATTTAAATTTTAAAATAGAAACACTCTTGTCCTTAGGACGCGTTTACCTAACCTAGTTATTTATAAATAGCCTTGTTATATTGCCGGCTTTCATTCAATAGCCAGATTGAATCAGGCAAAAAAAAGTTTCAAGATTGTATGGAGTCTACTACAGTAAAAATTTCCAGACTGTAACATGTGACAGTCACTTATCTCGTCCGAGATAGGGAACTATTACGGTTTCGTCTCTGACGGTGATAAACCTTTGCCATTGTCGCTTGCCATAGTCACAAGACACCCACAATTAGTTATTGTAATAAAGTAAATAAATATTTAAGTACAAGATATTACAGGTATCTTGTTAGCTCTTTTTTTTTTTAAAAACCCTTATGCCTAAGGGCGGGAAAAACATACACATAAAAATAGTGCGTAAAGTGATGCAATTGATAACTACCGTTCCATTATATTGGTTTTGGTTTTTTTATAGTACGATACAAATTATTATTTGGTTTATAATTTAAAATTTGAGTTGTAGAAGAGAGATACTAGGTTTCGATTTAAAGTTAAGTTAGGCATTAGATTAACCATAAGTTTAGGTTTAGATTCAATTACTAATCTTATAATTGTGCTGCAATATTTTAAAGATAGATTTTCACAAATGAGAATTTTTTTTACAGCGGATACTAGGTATGCATTTTAGTAGATATGTTACCAGTATGACTACTCAATATTCAACTAACTTATATTATCTAAGCTAACTTATCTAACTTAACTGACTTATCTAGCATATTATGACAAATGGGCGATTCTTCTACATTCAAAATTCAATTACAGGTATTATGTTTTAACAGTTCAGAAATGATTTATTACTTGCATTATTCTGTGATTGCAATACTTGTAAGTAACCGACCTACTAACCTGTCTCTATGGAATATGCCATTCTCGATTCCGTTCTTTAATTATTCAGTGTGCTTTTTTTACGAGACCATGTGAATAGTTGTAGTTTAAATTTGGTTGTATTATTTTGTTACGCACAAGTGATTACTACCGTTTCATCATCAGGTTTAGAATATCAAATTTATGATTTGTGTATAATCACCAACAAATTGATGAGACCATCAAGGACAACATCATGCATAATATGCAGGAATGTCATAGCGTCGATATCAAACACATATCTCACTTTAGTTTTGAGTCCCCAAATGGAATTGCAGTACTTTATGTTCTCGACATCAGTAAATTGTCTCAGTTTCTTAGTATACAAAATAGATGCATTGTGTACCATATTTGCTTGATTGCTTCCCACTTTCATGACGATTAATACCATCAATCCGATAAACAAAAAGGTTCCCATTAATATTGGATTGAATTCAAATCGCATAACACCAAATACAGAGAGAATTATAAGCAAAATAGCTGGAACGACAAGAATAGGCAATATATCGTTCAAAAGTTCACTATATGTGTTATGCAGTGTTTGGCGCTCTCTATAGAAGCGATGGCATTTCGAGATTGATGCACGCCCATGTGCTCGAGTTCTGCAAAGAAAAGGCAACTTAAAAATTAGTCTACGAAACCAAATAAGTCTTAATTTAGAAGACAACAAATCAATTACATCCAAAATCTGGTTTCTATCATGGATATCTTACAACGTCTTTGCAGCATCATTCAAGTACAAATTTGAGCACATGTGTAGAGAATAAATATAAAATCCATTATGAGCACTGCAGGCGCGTCCAAATAATAGCTAGTAAACCATACGTAGCTTAGCAGGTATCCAAATTTAAAGTCAAAGAAACGCATAAACGGTGTTTTGTAACGTATTGCAAGATAGGATGCGGGGAAATACAAAAGTACAGATAGTACGGCTGCAAAGAATATAAGCCTCAATAGCACTAATCCTATTCCATTCTCCAAAGGTCGTTTTCTGCGACGTTCTAAATGCATGTTTAAGGCAATTAATTACTCGTGTTATTTACAATTGTTATACTAGAATTATCTTCCAATATATACGTCGTAAACTGTATTGTTAAGCACGTTATAATTATAGTACTTTGTTAAACCCCAGAGGAGACTTGTTGTCCGTTGATTAGGCGTTCATTGCTTCTAAATTGGCAAACATAGATCGAGATCCTTGCACAACAATTATTGGGTACGTTTCTTGGTCTCGATTACCCCAAAGTTAAACTTGCCAATAAACAATAAACGTCCACGCTCTAGATACAACATGATAATATAACATATTTATGTTGGCGATGTTGGCCTAGTGGTTTAGAACTCTCTTGTCTCTTTCCACTATTCAGCTTGATAAGAGGGGCTCAAATCACCTAGTTAGTTACACAATAGTCCTTTTGCTTTTCCGTTTAAAAGATTCACCTTGCCTCTTAACTTGTGTGCGCCCGTATTTTGGTGACTAGGCATACGAAGAAAGAGGATATGGAAATCAGTCGATAGGTTTCCCAGTAGCCTTGAGGTAGCCAAGTTGGTGTGCTCCGCATTTGCACCTTAGGCACGAAAACCAGCGGAATGTTTATGCCGGTTATGCATGTTTGATGAAAACATCTATGCTAATGAGCTCCTTCCCTACTGTGGCGATATGCGCCACTTTGTCTCTTAAGTACCTCTTTACCATTTAGTAATGCTAAGCGTCACTTCTGCCCTATAACCTGTCACACCGCGCCGCCCTGTGTCCACACAAAGGACCAGAGGCTGAGTGTCCTTGCTCTTCCCCTTGTCACATCTCCCATGCCGCACACCTGCCATTTCACATTTCCCCGTTACTGGCAGCGAGGAAGGGGAAGATACAAGAAGGAGTCAGACACAGAAGACGAGCAGTCACGTCCCAGGCTCAGCCCGCTTCACATCTCCCTGGAAGCCTCGTCAATTCCCCGTCACACCGGAAGTTACCGCTTGGACATTTGTCTCCCCAATTGAACACGACGTATTGCCACTGTAACCTCCAACCCCTTTTGGCTCTTTGTCAGTCCGGCCTGACTCTTTAAGTGTTCTATCACATAATGTTAAACATACTATTATTTCACATACTATTCTTACTTAGTGATTAGTTGTTGTACAGTTATTATTTGTTTTATTTGTTCATTTCGCACTTTATGATCAATTAAAAGTGCTCTCTTCCTCGATTTGTGGTTCTCATCATGTCATTTATTTTCCGTAGCGAACTCATTTCCGCTACACTACTATATCTCTTCCCTGTCCTTTGCACTTTTGACGACCATCCGCACTGCGTGAATTTCAAATAAATGTCTGCTTTATTTTTTTCTCAATAGTTTAACAACAGAGCTAGATTCTCACTGTGATTTTATCTGGAAACTCTGCAAAACATATTGACACTTTTGGAGTTCAACTTAACCAGTTAATTTTGGAAAACAGTACTCCAAGAATGCGGTGTGGAGACAATAGGGTAGATATTGACAGTGTACATTATGGAGTTACTGCAATGGGCCCGCTTAAGGCCTGTTTGAGCGGTGTGGGTAGCCTCCTCTATTACCATACGTACATTCATAAAGCCCCGAGATGAAGAAATTTATTATTTATTTTTGCGACTTTACATTTGCCTTGCAATCTTAGGATTTTAAATTGTGTGTGAACACAAATTTTGTTTGGCATTAGGTTTCTAATTACAAGATTTGTCACTACGGAGTGACACAAGAATTCGATGTGCAGCTAAGGTTAGAACAAGCGTGTAGGACAACTATATAACTACTTTGAATACGTAAATGAAATTGAAATATTGATGTGTATAACAAAAATTATGGGTGTAACTCGAAGTTGGAATGAAGAAAGTTGTAAAAATGCAAAGTAATTTGGTCTGATTGGGCATGTGGAAAAGTGACGTTTAACTGTTTGTAATTTTGACGAAGGGGGACCACGTGAAGTTTCACAAAGTGTGTACCACAAAATATGTACACAATATTCCTGCCGCCTTATATACTTTGCCATAAATATATTATTAGGCTATGAGTACTGGATTTCATAAAAGAATTCAATTTGGGTTACGGCTGGCCCAAGGTCCCAAGTGTATAATTTTCCTATTATTTACATATTCTATTTACACATCTACACTTTGTGTAGTCATTTGGATTAGGATGAGGATGTTTGTTGCCTTAAGGCAAATTAGCCTAGGTACTATTTATTTGATGAATTTATCTTTTACCCTGCTTTGAATTTTTTTTAACTGTATGTTATTTTTTTTGCTCGCATTACATTACAAGAACATGCGATTTGCCGTTAAGCATATGGCAGTTATGCAGAGCATAAATATGACCAGGATAACGTCTTTCAGGGACCCAGTATCGTAAACAATGCATTTGAAGAAGAATAGTAACATTCCCAAATGTCGAAATAAAATGCAAAATTGAAGCAAAATGTAACCCTATTTACATGCCTTCTTATTACAACTTTCTTGCAACTATCGTACTCCAGTGGGATATTATTTTTCCAGTGTCCAAATTTTAAGCACCAAATTAAAGGCCGAATTGATTTAAAAGACAATATGCTTTCCATTTTTTCAACTGTTGATGGTAAGCAGTTGTCGAATAGTGAGTAAATGAATTCTCTGAAAACGGAGCACTTAACTTGTTAACTATTTACATTCAAGCACTCACCTTTAGAGTAGGGTTGGTACTATTCATTGTAAATTTATGTTTTTAAGTTACAGAGGCATTTATTAAATTTGCACTACAGTCCAGTCCTTTGTTTTATATTTACATATGTACGCATTGTGAGTGTTATAGAGGGTAACGTCAAGAGCAAGGTGAATTTGGGTAGCGTTTGACATGTTGGGTCTCCTATAAAAATTTGAGTGGAGATATGCTAGGAAAAACTAATTAGCAAATATTCATGCAAAGTAGTAACGTCTTCCGGATTACCTCGAGAACCACCGTAGGTATCAATATTGTGAAGTATGTCAAGTAATTTCCGTTTCATATGTCCGTGTATGCCTAATCATGGTGACGAGCAAACACAAGCTCAGACGCCTGTGCATGGAGTTGGGTTGAAGCTAAATTAGTTTTTTTTATGCCATTTGACATTTGCCTAAGGCCTGGTCAACATGATTCCTTGTGTGAGTGAGTGGGGGAGGATGGTATTGGCATGTGAG
>JAQFYP010000726.1:0-19977 GCA_034694865.1 Bilobella braunerae | reverse complement strand
TTTACCCAAAAATGAATCCATAACAAAAAAGTATAATGAGGGATCTCGACCAGAAACAGGTTGCAAGACGCAAAAGAGATTCAAGTACTTTCTGCAAAGTGAGTTTGGTTGCATAAATGTGGGCGACGTTTCAGAAATGCGAATAACTACGGCTATTATGTTTCGCCTATTATTCGGAACCATGCGGTACAACATTTCGACATTGAAACCTGTTGAGTCACCATATAATGTTGAGTTGCAAACTACAAGTGGCGTACCAATGCCTGGAGTACGTATGTCTCCAACATCTGCGTTGTACAACGAGTATATTCAAACGTCCAGAGAACAACATCTGAAGAACGGGAGGTTACCGGTAACTACAAAATATCTTAACTTTATAACATGTTATCGATCTGTGAGACAAGTATTTCTTTACTTTTATCTTATGCCCTATAAACTGGAACCATGGATTTGCATCCCACTTTCTTGTTTTTTGCTAACATTATACCTGTTTGGGGTGAGCTGGCTCGATCGCAGAACTTAAGTCAGTTGGTGCCTTGTGCAAATTCTCTCTTTCAATCGATGTCAGAAATTTTTCGGCCACTAATAGATCAGAACTGGATTATGATTACCAGACATTTGTTTACCAGAAACATAAAAATGTACTACTTATATGGTCCATTCTGGTTCTGGTAATTTCAGCAAGCTTCAAGGGTCGGGTAGTTTCTCAGCTCATAGCACCGCCCTCTAGCGGCAACCCCTACAAAACGATTTGGGACTTACACGGCTTCACCATCTACACGCCTGCGCAACAGATTTTAGATTGCAGCCAATCGAAAGAGGCCCTTCAAGCACTGGTTACAAGAAGCACGTTATTTTACTTTGTTGTAAGTGCAGAAGCGGAAAGAGCGAATAACACGCGCCTTACACCAGCTCGCAAAGAAATTTTGCTAAAGTTGCTTAATCAGTCAAATCCACTTTCATATAAGGCATTTACAACCCTTGGGCAGTTTCAGAGGAAAACAAGTGGGGACTACAGCAAGAAAAAAAAATGACGTATGTTGAAACCCAACAGAATATGGAAATAAGCGCTAAAATGTTAAAATTTGGAAAAGTTGGCGCCCCCTACAAGTGGCGATAGGAGCACTGGTTGGAAGAAACGCATTATTGGTATTTTTCAAGGACGATTTGCGCATGGCCATGAAAGTGATGAGGCGGTTGGTTGAGTCTGGAATCGATGGTTTTTGGCAGAAACTGGTGGGAATTCTGGTAAGTATCATGTTTCGTACTGTAAAGATGCAATTGGTCGTAGACTTGGCTTTGTATGGAAACATTCGCACGCCATTTTGCATACTAGCTGTGTGCTACTGTCATGCGCAATGTTGGCCTTTTTTGTAGAAATGTCTGCTAGAGTTTTGTCACTGAAAAAATATGTTTTTTTTTAAATAGCAGTATCTAAGTAAGTAATGGTACTCTTGAGCGCTGGTATTTGAATAGAATTATGCATGTCAACCATGCATATTGTAGTACGCATAGCATTATAATGATTTTTTTGATTATAAATGTAAAAAAGTTACTCCACCTACAGTGAATTTTATTTACAAAATCTGGATCAGACATACTACTTCAAATGTAATATTACACTGCTTTGCCTCATAGCAATCTGATGGTTTCTGAAACTTTAAGTTATACAGAAAATCAACTTTTCAACTTGTATTTATTGCAGTTTTGCAATAAATAACCGTTGAATTCCATATTATTTCTTTTCATTTCAGCAATCATCAAATAAACAAGCAGACTTCAATTTAAAAAAACATGCAACCTAACATGACCAATTAAATTGCTTTGTTTCTTTGTCCATATTATCTCACTTAAACTCTTATACTAGGCACGAGGAGGTTGTCATTAGAATATTTTTTACCAAAGTTTTTGGCTTATGTAAGTCCTTATAAAATCAATTAATAAGTATATATGATAAGTATGTGTAGTGTGTAGTATATGTAGTGTGGTAGCAGTAAGAATTGGAGTTGGTAAAACAATTGGTTGCTTCAAACTTAATTTAAGCGTGCAACGTAAACAAGGACAAAAACATCTCTTTACAGAAAACTTTTATAGTAAAATATATATATATATATATATTGCAATAGTATGGCAGTCGTAGGACCGCGTTGGTAAAACTTTATTTAATTTTGATGAGTTGGTTTGCTACTTTAAACTAATAACATAAACTTATCTTAACCTAACCTAACATAACCTATACAAAACATAGCCTAATACATAACCTTGCTAAGAACTATTAAACTTGTACCTCCATTTACACTGTCTTGTACGTCGCTTTAATGTTTTTTTTTTCTAATTATTTTATTAGAAGAAATCAAAATCTATGTTACAATTTAAATGAACTAAATCCCACTGATAATGAGGTCTTACCTTAGTACATCTTAAAACTGTATTATCACTAAAACTTATAGCACAACTGCACATCCAAAAAAGTATTTTACAATCTTAATTCATACATCATTCAAAATTACTTTTTATTCAGATTTATCTTTGTTATAATTAAAATAACCTATTTTTTTGTTCTTGTATCAACTTTTTTAAACTTATTTTTAAATTTGACAAAGTTTTTTTTTTGTTTATTTAACCCTTGTAACTCATTCCACAAATGAGTAGCTCTATATTGGTAACTACTGTAGAAGGATTTAATTGTATCTTTTACAATTAATTGCAAACTATTTCTTTTTGAGGTAAGATAATTATGTAAACTATCTTTTGTTTTGAAATAGTCACTGAAAACTTCAATTTTATTATCATTCATTTGTTCATAATACTTTTTCTACCGATTTCATATTTTGTTTCCTTGTTTCTCCCCAAATTGCACACATATAACTTAAGACAAAAAAACTAACTTTTCTACTAGCATTTTCTTACTGTCTACTGTCTACTGAAATTCAGCCATTTTATATAACCAATTTAGTCTAATATGACATGTTTTGACGATTTTCTTTATATGTAATAGAAAATAACAAGTTATGTAACTTCAAACACGAGTAAACTCGAAAGTATGAATTGGGAATATAATGAGGCAATTTTTCCTTTTGTTCAAACTATCGTGCAAACATAGAAAAAAATTGTAAGAACAATAATCAGGAATTTTATAAGAGTAGAACAAGCTATTGCAGGAAAAGCGGAAACTACGTTGTTCACGGCTAGTATTCTCATTATAATACATCCTAAACCTTAAATGGAATTTTATAAGGTAATTTGTATCATAATCAGCGCTATTACGTCTGTTGCAGCGGAATACCGTTTAAGAATTTCGGTAGAGATTTTGATAAACAGTGCACATGAATGCATGGTAACGGTTCAAACACTTGGTCAAAATTTTGAAACTTTTCATTTTGACAATCCACTTACGCTTCGTCACACGTCCGTTTCTGATTTCAGTTCAAACAGCAGTAGCACACTGTCAGTTGCACATCGTTCGCAGTGCGAAATCATTTTTCTGTTTGTACAAACCAAGCTTAACGTGCCAAATATAATCGATTCATCTGATAAATCAGCTATTAAACAAATAAAAAATCGCTGGAATTATAAATTGAATCCACATTACGCTGGCAACCTTGTACTACACTATTTTATCCTGATTACCAACTCGTTTGAAAATATCCCTCCTGTTGCGTCTATGAAGAACTTAGATGTGTGCAAGTTTTTTGCTATGATAACGAATAGCCAATCTGGAAACTTGAAAACTGAAATAGAGCTATCTGACGCCTACTACCTACCACTCACCTGTGTTATGAGAATAATGTACTGCAAATCATTTCTCTTTCGTACTATCGACCACCAGAGTTGGAATGGCACAAACTTGAAGGCAAGTCTCGATAGTACTATCAACAGATATTTCTTCATTTTGCCAAAAAATGAAGCCATAACAAAGAGGTATAAACAGGAAGAGTCTCGTCAAAAGAATAGTTGTAAGAGACAAAACACTTTTAAATATTTTACACAGCGGGAGTTTGGTTGCATGAATATGGGCGACGTCATTGAGAGCCAACTAAGCTTTATCATTATGTTCCGCCTTTTATTCGGAACAATGCGGTACAACATTTCAAATTTAGAACCCGTAAGGAGCACAATAAATGTTGAGTTGCAAGTCACGAGTGGCGTTGCCATACCGATGGTACGCCGTACTCCGGCAACTGTTTTGTACAACGGATACGCACGATCGGATAGAATGAACTTTTTGAAGAACGGGTTGATACCGACTGCAAACAACATGTATTTGAACTTTATAACATGTTATGGCTCTGTAAAGCAAGTCTCGCTCTACTTCTACTTGAAGCCATTTAAGCTCAAACCTTGGGTTTGTATCATATTTTCAATTATTTTTCTATCTCTATTCCTATCTGTTGTGCGCTGGCTCAATTGCAGACCTAAATCAACTTTTGGCTCGCTTAACATGGCACTTAAGTCAACGTCACTAGTCATTTTACCACTAATTGACCAACCTGCGATTATTACAAAAAATTGGATTGGCGGGAAGTCTGAAATGGTAATACTATTTTGGGGCCTGTTGGTTCTGGTAATTTCGGCAAGTTTCAAAGGTCTTGTTATCTCGCAACTGACAGCACCGCCCTCTAGCGACAATCCATACAAAACGTTTTGGGACTTACATGACTTTGCCATATACACACCTGCGCAGCATATTATTGATGGTGGTATTTCAAAGGAAGCTCTTCAAGTAAAAATAAAGCTAGGTACGACATTCTACTTTCTAGTGAAGGCAGAAGCAGATAGAACTGTCAACCAGGGCCCTGCATCGTCAGTTCGAAAAGAAATTTTGGTAAAGTTGCTTAATCACTCCGTTCCGCTTTCATACAAGCCATTTAGAGCCCTTGAGCAATTTCAAAAGGCGACGGAAGGAGACTGCAGTACAAAAAAGGTGGCTTATGCTAGTACGCAAGAGAACATGGAGATAAGTGCTAGAATCCTAAATTTTGGTAAGGTGGGCGCACCATATACTTGGCGACAAGACCCATGGTTGCGAGAAACGCATTACTGGGAATTTTTCAAGGATGATTTGGGCATGGCTACGAAAATAATGCGTCGCTATGTTGAGTCAGGATTTGAAAACATTTGGGAGAAAATCATAAGGAATATAGGAGGTATTAGGTTTCGTACTGCAAGTGCCCATTTGAAGAGCACCGTATACAGCTTAGGCTTAGATGGAAACATTAACACCCCATTCTGCATACTGTCTGTTCTCCTATCACTTGGAATTTTGTCATTTATCCTAGAAAGCTGTCATATCTGCAAGTTTGCTACCACTTAAAAGCATAGCTACGTTTAATTTGCTATGCTAGTTTAAGCTTGTGGGCATAGACTAAACGTTGTCAAACAATCACACTTATTAAGTAACGTACTTATTTATAGCCGTAGTTTTTGATTAGCCAATCAGCGGCTGCGCGTCCGTAACAAAATGAGTCTACTCGCGTCAAAAAGTTTAAGTTAAAAATTCAAAAGTTGAGTTGTACTTAAGCACACTTCCAATCTTATTCAACAGGTCCAAATCTTATAAAAAGGCATTATAATTTTTTATACAAAAAACTTGAATTCCCACAAAATAAAAATAAGGGAGAACGAAGCAATTTGAGCTCCGTCCTGATACTGGTTTGTTTTGCTAGTTGCAAAAAAAAAAAAAAAATTCCGCACGCATGCCTGTCCTATAAAAGGTAAAGGTAAGGACGTAATGTCATTATAGGTATGAAAATTGCTTGCACATAAGTTTAATTAGTTAACTTTAAATTTTAACCCGACTTTAAATTTTAGACAGCCCGCATACCGTCAAATGAATAACCAAATATAATTCTACAACTATACTTAAAGCCAAACTCCATGTAGCAACTTTTCAAAATGTGCGTGTGCAAGTGTAACCTGTAATTCGTGTTGAGAATGGATTATGCCTAGTGTCAAATAAACGATTGATTGATAAATTTAATTAGTTTTGCAATGATTTATTTAGTTTCAAACTCGTTAAAAATTCAAAATTAACTTTCGAAGGTAGTTCAGAAATATGGAACATGAGAAAGTGTAGCCGGTAAGTTTTCTTGAGTCATACAAAATATTTCATTTTCTAAAAATATCCTAGACTGCATTGTTAGCTATATAGATTGCTAACTCAAAAACTTTTGGGTTCAATTTTTTCTCACTGCAAAAGTTCCATTCTCAAGCACTTACAAACAAGAGAAATCGAAAATTTCCTATTATAAGTTGAGCAGTTGGACCAAAGTTGCAAAATATTTTTCAGTTTTTAATCAAGTGAGACTTGAAAAAGCTATTAGTTACTAATTATGACAAAAGGGCTACAAGAAGCCACCCCTATTATTGACTATTGATAAAATGAAAGTTTGACAATGACAGGGCGACGCAGGGAGTATACAGGTAAAAGAACGCCTGTTATATTTTGACAAAAAAGTTGCATATTTAGTTTTAACTCGGTTAGATCCGATCCGCAACAATTTGACCTCTAGAGGTCAACAATTTTAAGTTATAACGTAGAACATAGGCGCCGTCGAAAAAAAAATCCGCCAAAGCAACATTAAACAGGTTCTTGATTTTGGCTTTTCATTGACCTTGATACGTCTCTTCAATCAAAATCAAGATACTAGTTTGAGAAAGTTTTCGAAAAAATTCATCTTTTCAATCAAAAGCAAGATGTTTTACTTCAACAAAACCTTGAGAATTACCTTTGACGGTATATATTTTTTACCAAATAACTTGACGTACCTCTAAAGTTCGTTACTAACTAATGTTATAGTTAATCGCTCCAAATAAAGATCTCAGATAAAGATAAAAACTTCAGATAACTTACACAATATATCTAGAAGTTTGATATTTTTTAAAACAATATTACTGTATTTTTAGGTCGCCAATTAAATTTAAAAAATATTTTTGAATAATTGCCATTTTACCAAATCATCAAATTTTTAAAAAAAAGTTTGCTTCACTAACTTTTACTTAAAATTTTAGTTTCTTATTACACCAGAAGAAGGAGAAGTATTAAAGTAAAATTTGATACCATGAATTAATGCAATAACTTGTAACCACTTGTTGTTCAAAAGTTGTTGAAAGGCAACAAAACTTGCATTGCACACTTTTCTCTGTGACCCCCAAATTGACCCTTTGACTCAAAAATTACCTTTCAAAGTCAAAATCCTAGTTTTGCTTGATATATATCAATACCTCTCAATATATCCTTAATAAGTATGGCAAAACTTTTGGGAAGAATAAACGCGCATACAGTTTCAACGGGTCTTCACGGGAGTTCTGATTTTTATCGAATGTGTAAAAATGCACTTAAAAAGTTGTGAAAACAGCGTTATTCCTTGTTTCCCTTGATTTTTCTAAAATTATATAAGGCAAAAATAACTTTTGTTAACTTTGTAACTTTACATAATAAATTTTTTTTGCCAAGGTCAAAACGTCATTTAACCATTCAGACACATTTCGGCCTTGGAATTCTCCATTCTCCTCCCTACTGTCTTTGTTTGTCATGGAATTGGATTGTTTCCAATGGACTTCCAAATGTGCAAAGTATGTTTAGTGTGCAAGGTGGTATATTGGCTACAAAGGTCTTGTATACGACTTTAGATTGCACATATAGTACAATGAACTTCATTCTACTTTCAATTTATTGCAACAATAGCCAATAAAAAAATTTAAAATTTCCCAATAGCTTTCAATTTTGACCATAAACCACAGTAGGGTTTCGGTTTACGGATGTAGCGGGAGTGCGGGCGACCCCATGACCCTACCCTCAAACATTTTGACATTTTCGAAATTCCACACAAATCAATTTCAAATACAAGTGTAAGCGGGTTTTATAGGTAATTCTACACAGACTAGCAGCTAACGGTGAAATCGAGATGTGGATTAAACCAAATGTTAGTTTGCATTTTTACACTTTACAAAAAAGTAGACTTGCCAATGACTAACTGCAAGACTAATTATATTATGCAAACTTTGTATTGGCTGAACTGATTTGCTGCATTTGGGGTATCTATTGGAGTAAAAGTTCATTTTTAAAAAACCAAAACTAAAACGAAAAACTAGATGTCGCAAGAAACGACTTACTACATTTCTTGATAACCTTTTGATTTGAGGTGGAGCAGGGGCAGGGGCGGAGAAGGATATTTGGAAGCTTTTCCTACGCGTGTATTAGGAGTGTTGTTTATCAAGTATTTTTCATTGGTTTTTAATTACTTTAAATATGATAACTGTTAATCCAATTATTTAACGTTAAGGTAAATTGAGAGCTAATCAAAACATCAAAAAAAAATTTGAAACTTGTAACGCCACTGAAATGGCTAGGCCAGGATGACTAACTGCTTGTAGTCACTGAGAAAATGAAGAAATTACACAAGTTCACATTGGCGAGATGTGAATCTGCGTATTTTTAGTGAAAAGTAAACTGTGTCAAAAACACTTCTTGTTGTCTGCATTACCTAAGTTATTTAAAGTAGAGCAACTAATAATTCTTGTATTAAAAAGCCGTGTGTGTTAATCGTTTTGATTTTGATTGCCAATCCATCATGTCTTGTAACAGGAGGATTTTCTAGTACTAATTTTTGCAAAACTCAAAACCGTAGGTTTTGTGTTCAAAAATGTATTCATAGTTCTATCTAACTACTCAAAATGAACTGTTACCTCTCATGGAACAAATACCGGAACACCGACGCACGGTAAGACATGGTTGCGCTCAACTTCTTGCCAACCAAATTTGCATAATTTATGCTATATGGATAGCAGCGATGGTACTCACGGGTAGCTACAAGGGTCTTGTCATATCGGAGCTAACTTTGCCACCTTCCGACAATAGTGGGTACAAGACTTTTTGGGATCTGACAAATGTGTTGTTCTTTACATTCCAGATTTTTTATCAGAGAACTCTCCAAATTGTAAAATTGTCTTAAGCTTTAACTTGATTTCACGTAAATGAAGCGCCATTTTACGCCTAGCATTGTTCCGGCGCTAATAAACACAGATGACTTAAAAACATGTAGGCACATCTTAAAACAAAAATTACTTTATTAATTTTTTTAACCACACATTAAAAATAAATATAAAAACTTCCCTTAAGTTTTGTAATTTAATTTCACCCATTAGTCTGACTTAAACTTGAAATGAGCCGCTGCGACGATGTCGTGTGTCAAGTTAGCGCCTCACTGTCTCATATTTTTCAAATGGCGGCGAAGCACTGTCTTGAAGGTTTCTAATTCCCGTAACATGAAAGTAAGGCGATGAAACGAGGTACTGGATTGACGAATGGGGAAAAAAGGCACTGACTTGACGGTTCTAAGGCGATGGCTTGACACACCATTTGTGATTGTCTTATGTATGGTAAGAACTGGCGGTTATTTTTATTTAGCCACCTGTCCCTGGCGTTTATTGTGAATCCGGCGCATATTTTGAACCGGCGACAATTTTACGGTAGTAGTTGGTTAGATTTGAAACATATTCGATTTTATATTACTGTTTTACTTGCGCTTGTATTACCTTTCCTTTTACGTTAGATTTGACAGTATTACCATTTAATTCAATCAACCAGTTAACCAATACCCAATAGGGGCCAATGCCCTGGAAAAAAGTAAAGCACGTATTGCCAAAAAATAAACTTCCGAGTTTATTTACTCAGCCTCTATTCTACTTGAACACCCATCCTGAATCATTATTCCAACATACGTATTTACTATATGTACCTGACTCTTTGAAGATGAAGTGGAGTTAATTGTTCAGCTTAGTAGAATTCAAAGCAAAAGCAAGTATTCTTTTTCAGTTTCAGTTTTCCTCAAAATTTTGCTACCAGTGAAGAGAGGTCAAGTATTAATTTGGCTAACTTAAATAATTTACTAATTAAAGGCTCTTTTTCATCAAACCGCGAAAATAAGTGAAAGAGGGAAGCATAATTTGCATTGTAATAAATGCAAGGCATGTGACGTAACGATTTTGGAAATTATAGGACCAAGCTTAACAAATTAAACAAAAATATTAATTATATTTAACTAAACATTATATTTAGATTTAAACAAAACTTTAACAACAAAACTAAACTCAACAATTTTTTTTTAGAACGCACGTAGGCAAACATTTCTACCATTTGATTGAGAAGAACATTAAGAACAGTCTCATTATTACTTCATTATTTAAGTATGTGACAAAATTTTGCTATTTAAATTTGTACGTTATTGTACTATAAGTACTATAAATTGCAAAATGCAACATTACAAATGTTAAAATACAAAATATGCGACTTTCTCAATCAATGGTTTTACCGTCTTGAATTGAGGTCAATAAATCAATCAAACGCAGTGCTCGATTTGGTGCACTTTGAGTATTTTTTTCAGGGAATGTGCATAATTTTTTTTAATAAATTTCTGAGAGTGATTTTAACGAACTTTACTATTTACTCTTCAAGGCATTGTTTAAATTCCAAGTTAAAGCTTGAGAAAAAAACTGTAGTTGAATTTGAAAAAAAAAATTAGTATACAATTTTCCCCTAATTGACAACTGGGGGAGCTGCGAGATGGTGGAATTCGAGGGGTGGAGGAATCACGAGGCGCAACTTTAATCCTCCTACTTCAGCGTCATTTGCGAACATTAAAACTTTTGCTTTTTTTCACATATTAATTCGAAACCTTATTTTTAATAATGCTGAAATTATCTAGATGTTGGTAAGCAGGCAAAACCCTACATATTTTCATTAGCTGACCATGAGTAAAAAAGAAAGGGAACTAAATTTTATTTTGAACTTTAAACCTTTGAATCACCTTTTCAGCTGAATTGCGCAATAATATCAGCATTTTCAATTTAGGAAATCATTTGTCACTTTCACAGTCACTTTCAAACAAATTCTATTTTGAAATTAGTCGTTTTGAAAAATTGCATAAAATTGCAAGACAGCATTTCGGTAGTAATTACTAATTTAAAATTTACGCAGCACTATTAATGACAAAATCAAACAATAAGGTATGCCACTTTTTTTAATCTAATTGCTTTTACAGAAGAAAGGTAGGAAAAAGTTCAACGCGAACGAAGGGGTCGATTTGTGCGCTTTTAGAAACGAGTAACGTAGATTGTAGCTTCTTTTTTGTATTACTACAGACAGTGATCTCTTGGGAGGTGAAGTAATTACTCTCGTGACAGTTGCCAGATCAATTCCAAAATTAAGCCCAAGTCAACAATTGTGGAACTCAACATTTGATGAAAAATTTGGACGCAAATTCTACGATTTTTTCAATTACAGTGCTAGACTTCTGTGAGGTCAAATATTCAACAAACCGGTAAGTTCACCTGACGATCTTACAATTTAGGTTTTATAATTTGTTTAAAAAGTAATTTCTAAATTCAATTAATGTTTTACTCGTTTTCAAACTTGTATTTTACTAGTGAAATAAAACGTAAAATCTTACCGCAGAACCCAAGGGTCAGAGAAAAATAATTTTTAAATTTTACTTTACAAGCTCAATTTTAGTAGATTTACAAATTGCAGAAAAACAAGTGAGGAATAACAACCTTTCAAATTCTACCCTATTCCACGCAAACACTCGTCACAAACTCCGTCGCGTTTTCATTCAATTTGCTCTTCGTTTTCAAGAACGAAAAAAATTAGTTTTTTAGATCTTGTTTTCGGCATTTCTGGTTTATAAAAAAAATTTGAATTTGTGTACAATATCGACATGCCATAAACTAAAAATCTTAAAATTAGTTTATGCAATTATTTTATAACTCAAAAGTAAAGACTACTTAAAGCTTGAGCTTAATCCCAACGGTTGATAATTTAGTTGAAAAGTGTTTTTGCAAAAATTTGGGAAATATATGAAATTTGGCTGCTTGGTTTGGAGATGACTTCAAAAGGTTTTGGCTAAACTTATGATTTGAACTAATCCGAATTAATAAAACAAATAAACTCTATTAATATAAACTATGGTTATACATGTAAAGCAAAATATTCAAATTAATTATCAATGGCGGAGTCGAAAGCCAAAAATTGTACCAAAAAACCAACAACTACTTAATTAGTACTACTTAAAATTCAAGTTGTATAGTAAAAAAAATGCAACATTTCTATCAAGAAAAAAACTTAATTAAAATTTTTATACACTCAGGATTATCATTACTATTTGCATATTATATTTTTACTAAAACTAATTTTGGTAATTTCGCAACTGCAGGCTTGTTACGGGGAATTAGGGATCTTATTTTAATGTTTTGAGTTCGCCCTAATGCATTTACTGTTTCCCACATATTGCCATATTGTCATAGTTTCCAACTATATAAACACTCAACTCAGCACCTCAAAATGCACCACTTTGCAAAACAATAAATTAGAAATACATCTAAAGTGCTCAATTGCAATGACCAAAAGTTCGGATGTATTATTGTGCTTCATATTCGCCAGTTTTCTTAGACAAGTTCCGGCACCGGTAAATTAGGTTTTATGTTTAGCAGATATAAACTACTTAATTTTTTTTTTATTTGGTTTATGGTTTTACTCATTTGCACAATACTACTCTTTTCAGCATAATGAAGACTGGAAGGGGATGGAAACATTTCCTTCCCTTCAAAAATTCCTGTGCGAAGAATCAACAAAATCAGAAATAATAGCACGACTGGGAAAATTGGGTATCGACTTATCAGATGTTTTGAGAGCCGAAGCCTTTGTGTTTACCGTGGTCAATACCTTGACCACTTCAAATTCCGCAATCCGTCTATACGATGTGCAATTTGAAGTTCCATCTTTGCTGGATCAAGACAAGAACCAGAAGTATATACCATACATTTCATTCCTCCTGACCATTTCGGTACTCGTCTCAAATGCTAATTTGTCGGGAACGGAAGAATTTCGAGATTTCCTAATTTATGATCTTCGCAATGTGACGAAATCCTACCTCTGGCACATAATTTCAGAACTTCGCGAAGTGAACCTGGAAAACGTATGTTAACTTATCACAAAACCTAATTGTTATAATTTATTGGTAACGGTTTCTCGAACTTTGACATGGCGATTTAAAATATCCACAAAATTTAGTTTCACTTTAATTTTTTTTTTATAAAATTTTTGTTGCTGTAAGACAAATGTTTAAGGAACAAGAAAAAAGTAGGACAGTTTTTGACGTACATACTTACAAGTTTATTTTTTCCTAACTGCAAACCCCTTGGGATAAATTTGACTTCAAGCGCTAAAGTCCATCATAAGAAACCTATTTGAAAACCAAAAAGTGTGAGGAACATTTTAATTAAAGAAAAACATGTTTGCTTGTTTCTTTATTAATATGTTATTACACAATAAAGGCCCAAAGCCTATGAGTCCATAAATCTGATTAATCTTTTATGCAGAATCAAGTTCAGTCTAAATTCAATTATACAATAATAAGTGATTAGGAGAAATGAACGGAGGCTTTTTAATTTTAATACAAATTATTTTACTTATGGCTTTTTAAGTTCTGTTTAAGAGTTTCAAACCAAGGATTTTACGATAAATTAAGATAATATTAAGCCGCAAAATCATAGTTCTCGATAATCATTATTTGAGTTAGAGGAAATAACAATAAAATCACATTAGATATTTCAAAAGGTATTACCATAACTTTTTTTTCTGTGGTTAGGAAGGGAGGATTATGAAAAGAAAGTCGGCCCTAAAAACATTACACACAGCACCAGTAGGTGGAAGCACCTTTCCACAGATGCAAGAACTCGAAACTTTTACACTTATACGGAATAAAGTGGCTCAACATACTGAAAAGGCTGCCGATGACCTCACGTTAAGGTTGGTTGGGAAATCAGTCGATGGTCCGTCGGCAAATAAACCGGACATTTATCTTGTTATTTACGAGATGAACACAAAGAAAGAAGCGTTTGGAGCATTGGTCGAAATTAGAGAGCAAGAGTGTAAGGTGTTGAAGGCATCAAAGTTCATAGATATACCTACTGACGTCTCATCATTAGTTAGAAATTCTCCGCCGCTGCAGCCCTTGGTGAGCATTATTATTTTACCCTAAATACAATTCAATTCAAAGTCAAAAACTTTTTTTTTTAGAAATATTAAGCTTTCAGTTTTCAAATAATCTTTTACTTCATTTTTTTTTGTGCTTAAATTAATTAGTTAATAGTTGAGACGGTGACATCGCTGACAAGTCTAGCATTTCGTTTCACACTCAGCTCTCATAATTTTTAAAAATAAAACAATTTTTGAAAAAAAAAAACGATTTGCAATTTTTGTGCTCGAGAAAGATCACACCCTCTTGGTCACTGTATATCACAAAGAAAAGCTCAAATAACTTTCAGTCAAGGTCATACTTGAAAAAAAAAACCTCCAGCGCAAGTTTACTGTTACGCTAACAGGAAACGCTAACTCAAAAATTAAACAAGACTTATACATTAACTAACTCTTTCATTTGGAAGTTATAGTTCTAGAATCAAAACACATGATTTTTTTAAAATTTAACTATAGTTAACAAGGGTTTTGAAGGATTGTCTCAAATTGAATTCAGTGTATGTTCGGTACATCTATGCAGTTTTTTGCGTAGTGTGTTAATGGAGGCAAGCAATAAAATGGCGTTAACATAAAACATGTGAAACGTTACTTATTTTGCGCAAACTATCAAAAGCTTGATACTCTTGCATTGCTTTTCGGTTACATCTTCCTTAATAAGCAAATAAAAGCCATTTAGTGCTTTGCTTAATAATTTGAATTGTTTGTTTGATAAATTTAAAGATTAATCACTACTTTATTTTTCAAATAGCGGGAATGGGTGGATTTAATTAAAAATACTGATGCAGTGCTCAGTTTACAAAATCTGAAAGCCGTGAAGGATAGAGAAGTTTCCCTGATGAAAAAAAAGTTAAGTTTCTGCAAGTCGATCTGTGACTCGGCTAGAAAAATGACTATATTTGCATTGGGGTATGATGATGAAGAGCAAGGTGTAGTCCAGTATTTAACTTCTTCATGGACGGGTAATCAGAAAATGGAAAAAACGTATTTGCTCATTGCTGCTCCAGAAACTGCTGAATGTAAACCGGAATTTGTTATCAAAACGCTACTCGTTCAAGAATTGCTCCCGGAGAAACTTGATGATTTTGTGGAAGAGTTTCGATACCGAACAGCTTTCCAACACTGATTTTCCATATCTTGCGAAGTGTTTGTTTTTCAAAAAATTAAATGTATTTTTGAATGTGCTTTGCTTGACTTTGATATAAATAAATAAAATAATCAAGAATCTTAATTTTTGAGTCAATTTATTCCAAAATTAGGTCATTATTTTGTTTAAAACACGGGAGATGGTACAACATGTCTCCACTTCATAAATAAAAAAATTATTGAATTAAAGTTAGAAAGTTCATTTACAAAAAATAAAAAAAACACCATAAAAATGTGTGACAACCATATTTGTTCAAAAATATTAAACTTTCCATGCTAAGGGAACGAAGGAACGGTTACTTAAAGTTTGCCCATAAATTCTGGAAACAGTGAATTTGAAACATTGATTATTTTTAAGGCAAATGTAACTGTAGTAGGTTCTGAAATCAGTTACATGGAATCTGGTAGTCTTGTGTTAGTAAATTAAGAAGCGGTTGCAATTTCAAATTTTATGGTTGAAATACGGGTTTGTGGGTTGCCGGTTGTAAGGGTTAGGTGAAGTTGTAGTTACGTAGGTTGCCGGTTGCGGGGGAGGTAGTGAAATTTAAAGTTGTAAGTTAGCGGTTGGGTTTGGATGGTTGCCGGTTAGTTCATAAAGTTGTAAGTTGTATGTTGGCGGTTGGGGACAAGGGAGAGCGGTTGGGGTTGGTTGGTTGCCGGTTGTATGAGAGGTAGCAAAACCGTGGGTTGGTGATTACCGGTTGCACAAAATTGATTCTAAGTCTGGTTGAAATTGTATTTCTAAACAATGATTGACTATTTTTAAATTAAAATCAAGAATAAGAAACTTTTTGGTTTAACTCTCAGTCAAAAATCAGTTCATACAAATAGCTAATTTTCTAAATAGCACAATAATAGAGGTATCAACAATAAACACATTATGTTAAATTGCGTTAATTATTGCAATTTTTTCCAGGTTTCTAACCTAACCTTGACATTGTACAAGTCCAAGCGGATTCCCTAATAACACTCCATGAGGTACCAATAGAGATTTCAAAATTCCGCCGCTACGAATAGACACTAATAATGACAAGGGGTCGTATTTGGGACTGGGACAATATTTGGAAGTCTACGACAATTGGTTTCTTCTTTTAAAACCAATAGCCAAAACCAATTAAAACCAAAGAAATCAATTCAATTTAGTTGATTCATGAAACTGATTGCCTAATGGAAGTTGTCCTCTATTGCACACATTGCTTGAATTAAGATTACGATTCTTTTAAATTGAAGAAAAGTACAGAATTAATTTTTTTTTAAACGCCTTAAATTACTAATAAAGCTATTTTCTTACTCTTTGACATTAGCCTATGGCCTGGTCAAAGTATTTTTGTGCTTGTGAGTCCTTATGCGGCACCTCGAGGCACCGTTCTAAAAAGTGTAAAAAATTTTTTAACGAAAAATGTGTTCTGTTAAAGCAGGACGTTAATCATCCAAAACAGTGTGCAAATCCTATTTAGCGCCTTTAGCGCAAGTAAATTTGTTAAAATTTGGTTTGTTTATTTTTAGTTTCGTTAAACTTTGAATCAAATGTTAGTTTTTTTACACACTTTTTCTTTCTTGTTGTAATTGGTCCCAAGTCTTGTGTCAATAAATGTTAGTTTCAAAGCCAAAGAGCTCGTTCTTTCTAATAAACTATCGACTATCAGAGTTGGAATGACACAAACTTGAAGGCAAGTCTCGAAAGTATCATGAACAGAGACTTCTTTATTTTACCTTTTTATTTCTATTCTTTATGAAGCTATAACAAAAAAATCTAAGCAAGAATCTCGAGCAGAAAAAGGTTGCAAAAATCAAAAGACGTTCAAATACTTTCTACGAAGTGAGTTTCGTTGCACGAATTAGGGCGACATTGCAGAAAGGCGATAAATTATGGCCAATATGTTTCGCCTTCTATTTGGAACCATGCGGTACAACATTTTGACCTTGAAACCTGTTAAGTCGACAATTAATGTTGATCTGCAAATTACGAGTGGCATGCTCATGCCTGGAGTACATATTTCTCCAGCATCTGTGTTGTACAACAGATATTTTCAAGCGTCCAGAGAACAACATCTGAAGAGCGGCAGGATACCAATAAATGCAAAATATCTTAACTTCATAACATGCTATCGATCCGTGAGGTAAGTATCGCTTTACTTCTATCTTATGCCGTTTAAACTCGTACCTTGGATTTGTATCCTATTTTAAATACTTGTCTCATGATTATATCTTTTTGTTGTGAGTTGGCTCAGTCACATGCATAGGACAGCTTGGGACACACTTAAGGCGGCAATGCAATCGATATCGGTAATCATTCTACCGTTAATTGACCAAGCTTCAATAGAAACTTCGATAGTTGCCAAAGTCTTGTTTATGAGGAATATTAAAATGGTACTGCTTCTTTGGACTATGTTGGTTCTGGTATTATCTGCTAGTTTCAAGGGTCTGTTAGTCTCGCAGCTGACAGCACCGCCCTCTAGCGACAATCCTTACAAAACTTTTTGGGACTTACACGACCTTGCCATCTACACGCATTCGCGGCATATTATTGATGGTAGTCTATCAAAAGAGGCCCTTCAGGTACTGATTAAAAGAAAAACTTTATTTTACTTTGTTGTATCTGCTGAAAAAGGAAAAAGCGAATAACACGCGCCTTACATCAGCTCGCAAGGAAATTCTGCTAAAGTTGCTTAATCAGTCGATTCCACTTTCATATAAGGCGTTTACAGCCCTTGGGCAGTTTCAGAGGAAAACAAGAGGGGACTGCAGCAAGAAGAATATGGCGTATGTTGCAACTCAAGAGAACATGGAAATAAGCGCAAAAATTTTGAATTTTGGGAAAGTTGGTGCCCCTTACAAGTGGCGACAAGAGCTATGGTTGGAAGAAACGCATTACTGGGATTTCTTCAAAGACGATTTGGGCATGGCCACGAAAGTGATGAGGCGGTTGGTTGAGGCTGGAATTGAAGGTTTTTGGCAGAAACTGGTGGGAATTGTGGGAAGTATCATGTTTCGTACTGCGAGGAGGCATTTGGCGGGAGACGGATACAGCTTGGCTTTGGATGGAAACATTAGCACGCCTTTTTGTATACTAGCTGTGCTTCTGTCATGCGCAATGTTGGCATTTTTTGTAGAAATGTCTGCTACATCTGCGAGAGCTTTTTCACTGAACAATTATAGTTTTATGCTCAAAGCAACGGGTTGGTAAAACATTATTCAATTTTTAGTAGCTGGTTAGTTAATTTTAACTAATGACATCAACTTAAACTTCCCTAACAACACGAATCTACACGTACCATAACGTAATCTCATATGTCGCTTTTGAATTTAGCATAAAAGAAGGTATTTGAAGGTAGTTTTCAAGGTATACAGAAATGGCATAATATTCAAGATCAAAAAATTGTGTCACTAAAAAATAACAACCTATGTAACTTCACACACGAGTAATCTTGAAAATATGAATTGGAAATGTAATTGGACAATTATTTATTTTGTTCAAGCTTACGTGCGTGCATCCAAGAAAAATTCATACGACAATTATTAGAAATTTTGTCAGATAGCACGAGCACATCGCTGTTGGAGGAAGAGTTTGAAATCGACGTTGTTCATGGTCAGCAATTCCGTTACGTGTACAAACTAAACCTAAAATGAAATTCATTACGGTAATGTGTGTCACTAAAAAATAACAACCTATGTAATTTCACACACGAGTAATCTTGAAAATATGAAATGGAAATGTAATTGGACAATTATTTATTTTGTTCAAGCTTACGTGCGTGCATCCAAGAAAAATTCATACGAACAATTATCAGAAATTTTGTCAGATAGCACGAGGACATGCTGTTGGAGGAAGAGTTTGAAATCGACGTTGTTCAGCAATTTCGTTACGTGTACAAACTAAACCTAAAATGAAATTCATTACGGTATTGTGTACCGTAATCAGCGTCGTTACAGCTGTTGCAGCTGAAAACCGTTTAAGAATTTCGGTAGAAAGTTTGATAAACAGTGCGCATCAATGCATGGTAACGGTTCAGACACTCGGTAAACTTTGTGAAAACTTTCGATCTGAGATTCCACTTACGCTTCGTCACACGTCCGTTGCGGATTTCAGTTCAAACAGCAGCAGCATGTTGTCAGTTTTACATCGTTCGCAGTGCGAAATCATTTTTTTGTTTGCACAAACCAAGCTTAGTGTGCCAAGTTTAATTGATCCGTCTAATAGATCAGCGATAAAACAGATAATGAACCGGCTTAATTTTAAATTGAATCCACATTATTCTGGCAACGTCGTGTTGCACTACTTTATCCTGATTACCAACTCATTTGAAAATATCCCTCCCGTTGCCTCTATGAAAAATTTAGATATCTGCAAATTCTTCGCTATGATAACCAAGACCCAACAGCTTAAAACTAATTTAGAGCTATCTGATGCCTACTACCTACCGCTCACCTGTGTCATGAGAATCATGCACTGCAAGTCATTTTTATTTCGGACAAACGAACTCCAGAGTTGGAATGACACAAATTTGAAAGCTAATCTCGATAGCATCATCAACAGATATTTCTTTATTTTGCCAAAAACTGAAGCTATCACAAAGAGATATAAGCAGGAGAAGTCTCGCCAGAAACTGAGTTGCAAGAGGCAAAAAACTTTTAAGTATTTTCTATGGCGTGAGTTTGATTGCACCAATTTAAGCGATGTAATTGAGAGTCAACTTAGTTTTATCTTTATGTTCCGACTTCTATTCGGAAAAATGCGGTACAACATTTTGAATTTGGAACCTGTTAAGAGCCCAATCAATGTTGAGTTGCAGGTTACA
>JAQFYP010000725.1:0-19979 GCA_034694865.1 Bilobella braunerae | reverse complement strand
TAAATGAAAAATCCTCCTAATAGCAGTCCGCTTCCCAAATCCAGCGTTTTTACCCACTTTGCCTCTGCCGCTCGAATGCTTTCAAATCTTCGAAGTTTTCCTTCGATTTCAAAAATTTCAGTTTCAGGCCCTTCGTGCGCGCGCGCGTAAATTCCAGAATGAAGTGCCGCCTGAAAGCGAAAATGAATAATATTTTGACGGTCGTACTGAAACGGACCCATGACCCAGAACGCTGGAGCCGACGTAAAGTCCTCTTTGCCATAATACAGATTTTGCGCAGCGTAGGATTCTTTTGGCGCGCTTTGAACAATGCTCAAAAACGTTTTGCCCAGCATTATTTTCTCGTCAACGTAAATACTTCCGTTGCATGCTGCCAGCATTGTTTTGAAGGGCGATGCGCCAAGCTCCGGATCGTGAATCAGCGTCAGCACATCAAGCATACCGGGAAATTTCTTTTGCACATGCGCATCGGAATTCAATTCACGTCTCTCCAACTTTCCTAATTTGTAATATAGTGCACCGAGAAAGGTACTAAAAGGACGATGTGCGTTCAAAGTGTCCCATTTCTCAGCATTTGAAGCATAGCTTGTCTTCAAATAGCTTGTGCCCAGCACTGTTAGGCCATGAACCGTGGGCAAAAGAATGCTAAACGTTTTTGACACGGTTTCGTTTATCGTTTCCAATTTTGCGTTCGGTAGGGGGCTCGTAAGGTTCGACGTGAGTTCACCCCTATATAAGTTCGTGAGAATCACGCCCGCAAACAGAAATATCGTGAGAAATTGTGACATCCCAGCTAAATTTTGTAGGCGTCTGGAAATGTTCAAATCTTGTTCTAAAAGTGTTTTGAAAACGAAAAACGCGTAGGAATCTGCAGTTGCGTAGATGGTGATAACAAAGAATAGAAATACGGTGGTGCCAAATAGTGTCGTTATGCCCAACAACCACAAATTTTGTGAAAACGGCGTCACAAAGCCCTCAAACGTAAAATATTGTTGAAGGCCACTACAAGATATGAAATTGTGCGTTGTTGTCGGTACGGCGTAAAATATGGCGTAGAACGGTATGAGCATTGCATCTACTTCCTTCTCGAGGGCGGGAAACTCGTGTGCGCGAACGTTCACTTCTCCACTTCGCGTAGTGCTATCTATCATGGCTCGAAAGTAAGTGTAATTGACTAAATCAATTAACAAATTACGACGATGCTTAACCGTAACTATAATGTACATGAGTCGGGCAAATGATGGCATTTTCGTTAAACTTGGGTCGGTGTTCATATACGTCGCATTGCTGCCAATGGCAGCTATCACGGCGACGTGCTGGAGCTCGTGACTTATATAAAGTCTGTGTTGTATGTAGCACTGGTTGCTGAACAACACTTCGGTAGACTCTGAATCAAGTAAACGTCGCAGTGACACCGCTGAAAACATCAACACCTTACATATAATATCACAATACAATTGTCTAAATTGCTGCTAAATGCAAAGTTGTAGCGGATACCGAGCAAAAGACTCGTGCAAGGTAAATTGGAGTAAAGAGAGGAGGAGAAATGTCAATGAGACGGAGTAGCTCAAATCATAGAGAGCTTCTCCGGTAAATAGAGGTTGTGGGATCGTACCCCACCTCCAGTCTACTTTTTTGACATTTCTCCGGCAGCGGACAGAGTTTCCGTTGCAAAGTGCACTGCAGCCACAAGTAAAGCTGACAATACTTGTGTTTCAGTAAGCCATACAAGCCCTTTCAATTGAACTTCAAAACTTCAATTAAGTTTCCAAACTATAAACGCACTCTAAAATTTCGTTGTATTTCAAACAAAAGCGATTTCACATTTCTAGAGTATCTAGAAATTAACATAAACATCCTCCTGCCCTAGGACAGACTTGTTTGGCTAGTTTGTATTATAATGTCCTACATAATAAGAATATAAATTCTACCTGATTCCCCTTCACTCAGCTTAAAGTGAGCGATTCGTGTTAAGTGTGCTACACACGGTCGAGATAGTTTTGTCGGATTTCGACCACGTTTGCACTGAAGTGCAACTCGAATGAAGGGAGTGTAGCAAATGGATAATTATATCGAACTGCCGTATCCATCTTGCGATGACAGGAGCTTAAATGCATGTTTTTCGATATAAGGGCCCCCGGACCCTTATCGGGGATCCAGACAAGGTAGACATATTGTCCGTAGCAGGCAGTTGTAAGGTCTCCAGGGACACACCTGACATACCACGTGACCAATTCTGCTATACTGCAGTAGTGCTCTGCTGGAATGTTGATGAAGTAGATTACTTGACAGGATGTTCTACCATTCGGAAACGCTACCCTTAACTTTGTAAAAATTGACTTCATACTTGCCGCTCCTGATTGGCTAGTGTTTAGTAGTTGTATCGTTGGAAATATTGCAGCTGCTTGCTCTAAGCGCTGAAAATACGCTGCAAAATCGAGCAAAATGTCAGCACTATGGCGAAACAGAATTATATTACAGTTTTCAAAACCGTCGTAAAAATCTATGAAAGCTGTTCTAGAGAGCACAATTAAGATTCCAAAAAAATATATCTGGATCATTTTGGAAATTAGTTAATTCAATTCATAATAGAAAATAATTATTAAATTTGTTAGTGTAATATATAAGAAAAATTTGCTACGTTTGTCATAGTGACAATATATTGTAGAAGCTATGGAACATTTTTCAAAACAGCAGCACAATATTTGACATTTATCCTCTTATTTGTCATTTTATTTGAAGCGCGCACGCTACCATCAGCTTAAACCAATTATGATAAATGGTTTCAAACTTAAGCGCACGACAGAAACCAAGCACAATTAATGTTTTAAGGTAGTTATAAGTAGCCAAACAATTCCGTCCTGCGACATGAGGACAACTCAAAAATCAATTTTATCATAGCGTGTTCTGAAGGTGAATCAGCACTTATAATTGAAATTGTAGTTTGAAGACAAAAAAGACGACTATGTGATCTTTCACTTCTGTGCTTCTTTAGAGTTGTTTGAAAAAACCCTTCGATTGAAAAAATTGTACTGTCTCTGCAGTAAAATACCCTTTAGCTAGAACAGTAGCCAAACAAACCCGTCGTTGTACAGGAGAACAATAAAAACCAACAATAATCGCAATTTCGTATTTAGAAAACCGCATTATGGTCACGGTAAACATAATGGTGACAGCCTCTGTGTGAGATGTCCAGGGACACACGTGACATATCACATGACCACTTCGAATATACTGCAGTCGTGTTTTACAGGAATGTGGATAGAGTAAATCACTTGACACGTTGTGTTACTACTTGGTTTCATTTTTGGCGCTTCTTCTTAACTTAGAATTTAGTAGTTGTATTGTTGGAAATATGTTAGGTGCGTGATCTAAGGGCTTAAAGTGCGTTGCAGATCCATTAAAATTTTCAACAACTTGGTGGAATCGTATAATATTACAGTTTTAAAATCCGAGATAAACATCCAAGCAGCCCTTTGCAAATTGCATTAGAAAGGAAAAAAAAAGCACGTTATTTGACATTCCCACAAAGTGGATGGTCAACATGAAAGGAAGGGTAGGGATGTGGTTAGGATAAGGAGCTCATTAGCATGGATGGTGTCAACGAGCGGGCGCAACAAATTTTCCGTATTATTCCGCTGTTTTACGGGCCTAGTCCACAAAGGGAGAACACCAACCTGACATGAGATACGGCCGTATCTTTCGCCTGATAACGGCAGGTGACATGCAAATGAGGACAGTCTTTAGGATTAGACACTGTAGGGAAACCTTATCAAGTAATTTCCATATCCTCTGTCTGTGTATGCCTAGTCCACGGAAATGCGGTCATACACAAGGTCAGAGGCAAGGTAATTCATTAAGAACAAAACCAACAGTGGTAGAATTTGTTTATGGCTGATTGGGGGACTTGAACCCCCGTTCTCATGTTGGCTGGTGGAGAGAGATTGAAGCTCCAACAACTAGGTCAACCCCACCAACTTGAATTGCAATAGAAGAATATTTAAAGTTTTGAAAAAATTCAAATATTTTATATTTTTTAAGCTAGTATTTTGTTTTCATTTCCATTGCCAATAGCTTGGTCAACTTATTTTTTATAGCATAATTTACTTTTTAAGTAAATTATTAAATTAAATGGGCACAATTGATTGTTCGTTGGAAAAAGACACGTATGAATTATTATAGAACATGTTTCAATCAACTGGTCTGAATTATTCATATAAATAATTTCTGCCAAATTCGACAACTAGCATACAATTCTTGCATTCAATTTTTTTGTTAAAAACCTCGTTTTTTGGTTGCGAAACTTGGAAACAAGAACGGTAGTTAATTTGGCATAACAAAAACAAAAAGCTTACTGTCGGGAGTGCGTGACAAAGTGACAGAGTATTGGAGGAAACAATATGCAAAATCTTATTTGAATTTTAAACCATCGCCGTAAGATATGGACACTGTTTGCTACATGTCACAAACTTACAAGGAAAAAATTGCGAAGCAAAAAAATCTAATCGGATAAGGTATCACGCATGGCCATCTAGTAATTTAAGCGTGTGTGTGTGAAATTTTTATTTGGATATAATGTCAAGTACAATTAATTTATTCTTTCTCATTTACTTAAACCAAACATGCCCGTTCTAGAACAGGAACACAACTGCAAGTTAAAATTTCTCGCAAAATGTTTTAAGAACATTTTAGCATGCACGGTTACTCGTAGCCACGAAGGATAACATACAGGTTCGGCCATTCGAATTTTTTTTAATTCAAAAAATAAAATTGAAATACGGTGAAATTGTTTTTCACCTTATTTCTGTGCCAAACTTTTCAGCCGTCGCCAGTGGCACCAAAAACGAATTTTGAACGAATCTAATTAAATTCAATAATGGAATTGCTTCGTAAGTAAGTGTAATTACTTATAATTACAATATAAAATTGTACAAAATTAGTACTAAATTACAACTAAGATTGCGCTGTGAGTGACACATCGGAAGGTGATCGGTCAACTCTTTTCACCGTTCACCAACGGTCTAAAAATTGTACTCATTTCCATGAAAACTCGCAGGTTTTATTTACAGAGTTTCAAAACGTTTATTTACAAACTTCTTCCTTTCCATAAATTATATATTCCGCGTTTTAAAAAATAAACAACACTTTCGCCGAACCTGTATAATACGAAAAAACTTGATAGCATCATTATTATATTGTACTATTATTATATTTATATTATAGTATATTATATTATAGCATCTATAATAGAAAAAGAAGAACTCAGAACTTTTCTTTTGTTCGTCTGTTTAGAAACACTAATTTTTTAAAAACTGCTAAATTAAAGGCGGCGCATATGGTAACGCACGTTCCGTAGATGATGAACGCCCTAATAGAAGTCCGCTTCCTAAACCCAGCATTTTTACCAACTTTGCCTTTGCCGCTCCAATACTAACAAACTTCCGTAATCTTGCTTCAACTTCAAAAATTTCAGTACCGGGGTCTTTGTGCGCATGCTCTTCAATTCAAGAGTGGAGCGCCGCATAAAAGCGAACATAGAAAATGTTTTCGCGGTCATACTGAAACGGATCCATTTTCCTGAATGCTGGTGCCGACGTAAATTCCTCTTTGCCATTGTACAGATTCTGTGGAGAGTAGTTGACGCTACAGTAGTCGACGCAGCGGCAGTGCTGAAAAACTCTTTTGGATATTTTTTTGCTCTTCTGGTCAAGGTGACAGTATTGTAAACTAATGGAAAAATGTTATTGACAGTTATCCTAGGAATTTCCATTTTTAGAATGATGAAAATATTTAGTAACCTAGTGGCAAATGTAAATAATTAAAAAAAACGCTATTCATCACCATTATGCAACGCAAAGTGTACAATTTTATTCAACTTTTTTGATAAGTATAATTGATCAATGTGAGCAAGTACAAATAAAAGTTTATTTGTACCACAAACAGTGGAGGTGAACAAAGGTCAATGACATGGACGACATCCTTTAAGGGCCTCCTTGTCATATGACAAGCATGTTTGATGATTGAAGCCAATCGAACCATAATAGCGTACGGAGAAGCTTTTTTCTGTTTAAAGGCTTCTAAGGGAATTCGTATGGCTGGTTTGGCTAGTCGTAATGCATAATGCATTTGTGTGTGCAATAGCCTATTTTATTTTGGCCACAAGGCTAAACTGTACTTTTATCTACTTAATATTTTGTGTACTAAATTATTATTTTTTTTTTACTAAAAGTTGTAGGTTGTTCTAAAGTTGTTTAAAAAATTCTGACAGAATAGAGCCGAGGCAAACAGTGATGCACGCTCCGTAAATAATAAACGCCCCTAAAAGAAGTCCGCTTCGTAGGTCCAACGTTTTTACCCACTTTGACTCTACCAACCGAATACTCTCAAACTTCTGCAATTTTGCATTAATTTCAAAAAAATTAGTTCCTGGCCCTTCGAGGGCACGCGTGTAAATCCCAGAATGAAGCGCCGCCTGAAAGCGAACATGAAAAATGTTTTGGCGCTTCTTCCTAACTTAGAATTTAGTAGTTGTATTGTTGGTAATAAGTTATGATCTAAGGGCTTAAAGTGCGTTGCAGATCCAATAAAATTTTCAAAAATTTGGTGGAATCGTATAATATTACAATTTTAAAATCCGAGATTAACATCCAAGCAGCCATTTGCAAATTGCATTAGAAAGGAAAAAAAAAGAAAGGCACGTTATGTGACATTCCCACAAAGTGGATAGTCAACATGAAAGGAAGGGTAGGGATCTGGTTAGGATAAGGAGCTCATTAGCGTAGATGTTGTCACCAAGCGGGCACAACAGACTATCCGTATCATTCTGTTGTTTAACGGGCCTAAAAGAAGTCCGCTTCGTAGGTCCAACGTTTTTACCCACTTTGACTCTACCAACCGAATACTCTCAAACTTCTGCAATTTTGCATTAATTTCAAAAAAATTAGTTCCTGGCCCTTCGAGGGCACGCGTGTAAATCCCAGAATGAAGCGCCGCCTGAAAGCGAACATGAAAAATGTTTTGGCGATCGTACGGAAACGGACCCATTGTCCAGAAGGCAGGTGGCGCCGTAAAGTCCTCTTTGCCATAGTACAGATTCTGTGCAGCGTAGGATCCTTTGGACTCGTTCTCAACAATACTCAGAAAAGTTTTGGCCAACATGATTTTCTCGTCAATGTAAATGCTTCCGTTACACGCTGCAAGCATAGTTTTTAACGGTGATACGCCAACCTGCAGGTTGTGAATCGGTGCAAGCGCCTCAAACAGACCGGGAAATTTTTTCTGCAAATGTTCCTCTGACTGCAATTCCATTTTACCTAAGTTCTCTAATTTGTAAAATAGCGCTTCCAAAAAGGTACTGAAGCGACGAAGTTCACGTAAAGTCCACCATTTTTCCGCCTTTGATGAATACTTTGTCTTCCAAAGATAACCCCGAATTGAGAATCTTTGAACCAGGGGAATTAGGACACTCAATTCTTTTGAAACGGTTTCGTGCAACGTTTCCAAATTTGCGTTCGGCAACGGGCTCGTTAGGTTTGTCGTAAGTTCACTCCTGTACAAATTTGTGAGAATCACGCACGCGAACAAAAATATTGTTATAAATTGCGCCATTCCAGATAAATGTTGAAGGCGTTTTGAAATGGCCAAATCTTGTTCTAAAAGTGTTTTGAACACAAAAAACGCGTAGGAATCAGTGGTTTTGTGGATTCTAATAACAAAGAATAGAAATACCGTGCTGCCAAATAGTATCGTTACCCCTAATAGCCACAAATTTTGTGAAAAGGGCGCTACAAACCCCTCAAACGTAAAATATTGTTGTAGGCCGCTGCAAGAAATGAAATTGTGCGTTGAGGTGGGTAGTGCGTAATATTTTGCGTAAAACGGTATGAGATTTGAGTAGGTACCATTTTCCAGTTCGGGATACTCGTGTCCGCGAACACTCACGTAATCAGCAAGCAAGTGTAGCGTTTTGTAGTCGAGGTAGACTCGAGTATATGTGTAATTAATTAAACTAATTGGCCAATTAGGACGACGATGCCGAACTTTAAGTATAATCAGTGTAATGTGAACAAAGAGTGCGACTTCGCTGAAGCGGGGAAAGCGATATCCTACCGTATGGTTAGCGCCAAGTGCTGAAATTCTGCCAGCAGCATCGTAGTCATGACTTGGAAAGAATAAATACTGAACAAAACAGTGATCGCAGAGCATCACTTCGCTGGATTCCGAATCAAGTAGTTCACGTAGCGGGAGCGCTGAATGTTGTTCCCCTTAATAAAAAGAACAACTTTTGTAATTGTCATATTTTATGTTTTCATTTGATTAATTTTGACCTTGACCTTTGACTCCCAAGTGGATTACTTGCGGTCAAGGTTGGTAAAGCGCCGTTCATCTTAGCAAAGACGGCGATGTTTACCTAAACAGGTTGTCCGACTCAAAACAAAATGCATTGCAGAAAATTCGCAGGAAATTTGGTTCGTTACGGGATTGTTGCTTTGAAATTTAGATAAAAAAATGTAGAAAAAGTTTTGAATGACGTTGGATTGGATTAAGTAATTTTGACCAAATCGGCGATAGTTTGAACTTAGCATATTTGAATTAAATAAAACGGAGAAATTTTATTTGTACTATTTACTGTGAAAGTTGGTATAAAATGTAGGTCACATCAAAACGGATGTCAAAATCGGTTACGGCATCGTTTTTCTTTACGTAAGAAACCACCACCACAAAATTTGACCTACTTTTTCATCAATTTTGCCGGAGCCGGGCGACCATATTAGAAGCTTTGATTACCGGCCTTGCTTGAGGTTTCTTTTCTGAAAACAGATTTGAGATATGTTGAATAGTGAGAGCTAAAGGAGACGTTGCGGAGAACACACCTACTGGAGGTCAAACCGAAAACGACTCTTCCGCACTGCCCGAATTTGAGAGAGAAGAGCCGACTGGACATCCAAAGCCGTACCCAACAACGCATTCAGGTAACTCAAACCCAAATCCAAACCTAACCTGAGAAACCCTCCCTGATAAAAGAGCTGGCTGAACGGATAGCCCGAGCCCGGTCCAGGTCCTGCGGCCCGCTACAATTCAGCAAGTTATTTGCTATAACTGAAACCTTTCCTTGACAAAAAAAGCCAGTCACAAATCGTTAGCACCTAAGCAGGCTCCTACAATGTCGCTCTCACAAAAAGCCAAAAGTGGGTCACTCGCCAAAAAACAGCCCTGGTATAACTCAAATAGAATTTAGTGGAAATGGGAGTCGTTTTTTACCAGACTTAACGATAGCTGTCCTAACATCTGCTAGCGGCTCGTAGGATGTGACCGCTGAACCATCATAATACATCCCAATACAGTGACTTGAATGTGCTTTACTTCGAATCTTTGCTCCCTTCACGCGTACAATAGCATACTTGTTTAAGTACTCTATTTCGGTATACTTGGTGACACTTACAGCTTCGAAACCGATGTATTCAGGCAAGATTTTCTCTATTCCACAAGTTTTAATAGTTAAGTAAACTAGTAAATCCTCGCCATCATTTGTCTTTACTTCTCTATGGGGGCCAATTATTTTTGAGACTTCGGATAGCCAATTGGAATATTTCGGGTCAACTTTAATCTTTTTCGCAGTGTGCTGAAGTTGGTTCTGCTTTCGCTTAATCCCCGGCATTATAACTTAAGCGATTTATGAGAGATATGGGTAATTTTCTTTAAAAACTTAGAGACCTTGGTATCAGTTAGAGTTATTATTATAGTTAGTTGAGTTATTGAACACGTGTACGACCAATTATTCTTAGTTGTAGAATTCTTAAACTATATGTATAAGAATTAAGGATCTAGCTTGAACAAAGGTTCAATGAACACTGGGTAATTTTCTTTAAAAACTTAGAGACCTTGGTATCAGTGAGTTATTGAACACGTGTACGACCAATTATTCTTAGTTGTAGAATTCTTAAATTATATGTATAAGAATTAAGGAACTAGCTTGAACAAAGGTTCAATGAACACCTCTAACATTCCTAAATAGAAAAATTCCCAACCGACAATTCCAAGAAACCCTTTTGAAACTATTTTTAAAAATAGACAAAGCAGGAAATATTCAGAATTATGCACTCAAAATTTGTTTTCCTTCGGTTGAGAAAACAAGCAAGCGCCAACTAGAAGTCTCCGGGGAAGACGACAGCGCCGAACACCCTGTCAAACGAGCTCCAGTGGGAGCTCCAGTGGAGCACCCAGACAACGGTCCTCCCCAGTCTTTATCTCTTGGGGATGTCCTTAAAGCCATTAAAACATCTGCTGACGACACAAAAAAGCAGCTTCATGACATGGACTCCAAGGTAAGTCTGATCCCCGGCATGAGTAATAGGTTAAAGAAATGGATGAAAAGCTCGTAGTTTACAAAGCAAGGATCCTTCGCTTGGAAACAGTCGGAAATTAACTCCCATAAGCTGTAGGTTGCCGAACTCACAAACAAGTTGAGAAAACCTGTTGATACACGGACTCCCAGAAGGCCCCGAGAAAACACTTAAAACTTTCTTGCCCAATATAATATTACCACCGGTCATGATGAGGTTTACCGCATAAGACATTGTAATCCAAACGGAGCCAAAACAAGGTCAATCAAAATAAGATTCTTATCTATGGCAACAAGGAACCAAGCCTTCAACCTAAGAAATGTGCTGAGAAAAAAAAAGTGAGCGCATATCCATCACCGAAGACCCAAGCGCTGAAACCAGAGAGGAAAAGCAACTCAGAATGCAAGCAAGAGCGTCTGACGGCCGCGTTACACAGAACATCAACAATGTTCGCGCAAAGGGAATAGCGACCACCACCGATCCTCCTCCTCTAAACTCGCCTAGCGTTCTGACTCCGTGTCAACCCAACTCAACCTATAGATAGTTTGCAACCTACTAACGCCTCTTCACAAACAAGTTGCGAATATTAACCTCAAAAAAGCTCTCATCATGACAATCCTCGCCCCGTTCTTTCACCAGAAAGTAACCACCAAGGGAAATTGCCCATACAACGTCCGCCACGTTCACGATCCGCAAGCTCTACAGCTTATACCCTAATAAACTTAATATAGTCAATTAACCTATTCTAACTCCATTTTAACTATTTTACCATTCTCTTTCATGACACCGTCAAATTAAAAACCAAATGTAATTTTACAACTTTACTTAAGTCAAAACTCCATGTAACTACTTTTAAAATTCTACTTCTACATACTCTACAATTTAATAATGTATTTGTGTAACCTGTATTTTGTGTTGATTATGGCTTATGCCTATGTCAAATAAACGATTCATTCATTCATATGTTGAATACTTCCTGAGATGAAATGTATGGGGGGGGGGAGTAGTGAGGAAGAGGGTACGGTTAAACAAAGAGTCTCAGGGGGAGCAAACGGTCACTGTCACAGGACGGGCGTTTTGCCCAGAAGTTATTTTGTAATTTTTTCTTATGTCGTTGAGACAATTTGAACGAAGCAAACAACCTCGTTCTATGGTAGGGAAACCTTATGAGAGTCTGGATTTTTAATTTTTTGTTTTACGTCGAAATTTAGTAAGTTTTTGCCCAAATACCGTAATAGTAAAGGTCCGGCTGAACCTCACTTAAGATTCCCCCGACTTGGACGGGCTTGTTGGCTTTAACTCTTCAAGTCTACCTGATTTTTCCTCTGTTATCTCATAATGAGCAACTCTTGTTAAGCCTGGTACGCACGGTCGAGATACTTTTGTCCGGATTTCGACCGAATTTACTCTTAAGTGCAATTCAAATGAAGGTAGTGTGGGAATTGGATTGATATATCCATCCCTCGATACAAGGCGGTGATGGCAAGAGTTGAAGTGCACTTCTTGAGAAATTAGGTCCCCCGGACCCTTATCGGTGACCCAGACCAGGTAGACATATTGTCCGTAACAGGCCGTTGATAGGTCTCCTGGAACACACGTGACATACCACGTGACCACGTCGAATAAACTGCAGTAGGTCTCAGCTGGAACGTTGATGAAGTACATCACTTGACAGGTTGCTTTACTACTTCCAAAGGATGACATTAGCTTCGAAAACGCTGATTCAATATTTGGCGCTTCTGATTGGTTAGAATTTAGGAGTTGTATCGATGGATGTATGGCAGAAAAGTGCTGAAAATAAGCTGCATATTCAAGCAATTTATCAGCAATATGGTGAATAAAAATGATATTGCAGTTTTCAAAGCCACTATACAAATCTAGGGCAGTCGTTGTTGCTGATAGCACTAAAAATGTTAGAACTTTGCAAACATTTATCCTAGGATTAGAGATTGTTTTACGATTGGCCATATTGAATTGTCAGTTATTTGCGACTGCCACAATTTGAATGACTTACACAATGTAACCCATTGGATTATTTCTTGCTGTTTTGTTCATGGTGTAACAGTATCCAAGCAAGTAGGCATAATTTTTTTTTGTAAGCAACCTAATTATAAAACACCGTTGACGATTACACTGGCATTTTTCTTGTTTAGAACTAATCAAATTGGTCGAAACGTTATGAGAAGCATCAATTATTTAAACAAACGCTTACATTCAACTTACATCTAGTATAAGTAACTCACGAACATTCAGGCATCAAGCCAATTGTTAAAATTGTCTTTATTTAATGTACTCACGTAAAGATTATATTCGTATATGATATGTCGTATTTTTAGCCACACTTTTTTTGTTTAAATGTGCGTTCATATATAGTCGCACAAAATCAGAATTTGCGTTTCAGCTGCATAATTTGGAAAAAATCAGACGTCCTTTATATCACTTTGGCAGAAGGGTGTGACAGGCTTGTTTGGTTAGTTTTTACGTTCGTATTTTGTGTGTCATACTTACGCATGACCCACACGGCCTCCCATTGGCTGATTAACGATATTCAATAAGTAGTATAAATTAACGGAATTCTAACAGTATCCTAAAAAGTATATTGCTTTCCAGAATTCATTACTAACTGTATTTTTCGGCTGCGCAAGATTCCGTTGCTATTAAAAAATTTTCTATACTTAAAACTAGCCACACAAGCCATATAGCCCCTTACCATTCTCCCTCATTTAAAAAGCCCGGTTTTTTGCTAGTTTTGCATAAAACCAAAAGTTTTGGTTTGAACGATCTAGCTTACCCCCTTCAATTATATGTTATATCAACCAAATTTAAAACCTCGCCAAATTTTCATATGCAGACGGTTAAAATAGGACAAGTAAACAGTAATGATGTTAGTGTTCTACGGAATTTGCGGCGTTTAATGTGTTCAGATTTACAGGTAGCATTTAAACAGTGGTTAAAACTTTGACAAAATACACTTTGCGGTAAGTTTAAGTTTAAAAAAAAATCGTTTAATAGGCAAGTTTTTTACTTGTTTAAAACAGAAAAAAAACCCTTCGTCTAAAAACTTAAAGCATAATTGTCTTGTTTAATATTTTGAGAAACGAGAACATGCGGTTAAATATTTGAGTAAGCCAAAATGTTCCTTTAGAGGAAGACACTAATTAAATTATTCAAAAACATGGTTCAGTCAATTAAACTAAACTATTGCATAAAAATAATTTGTCGTAAATTACACAACATACATTAAAAAATTCCGTTTAGCACGTAGGATTATGTTTTTCATTGCGTATCCCAATAGACAAGAATGAAAACCTCTTCAAATTTTGGGTTGCAAATACTTTGAAGTTGTAAATCATGGTTTTTATGTTTTTCTCGAAAATCATGAACGTCATTTAGGTATTCTAAATACGGAGAGTTGTAATTTTAATAACATTTACAAAATTAGTATCATCGAGTCATTGAGTTCATTGAAAATGTTTACTATTTCAAGGTTGGCTTTGAGCCAAACAAACCCGTTGTAGGAAATAAAAATAATTTAAATTTCGAACAAGATGCATTGAAGCAGAAACGTTTCTTTATCACGCTTACGTGAAGCTTACATCTTGTTTAGAACTGTTTTGATAAACTCTGCAAACATAAAGGCGACGCATATAGTAACGCACGATCCGTAAATGATGAATGCCCCTAATAAAAGTCCGCTTCTGAGATCCAACGTTTTAACCCACTTTGACTCTGCCGCTCGAATACCCTCAAATTTTCGGAGTTTTACTTGAATTTCAAAAATTTCAGTCCCGGGCCCTTCGAGCGCACGCGCGTAAATTCCAGAGTGGAGCGCCGCCTGAAACCGAAAGTGAAAAATGTTTTGACGATCATATTGCAACGGACCCATGGCCCAGAATGTAGGAGCTGACGTGAAGTCCTCTTTGCCGTAGTACAGATTTTGAACTGCGTAGGATTCTTTAGACGCGTTTTGAACAATAGTCAAAAACGTTTTACCCAGCAGTATTTTATCATCAACGTAAATGCTTCCATTACATGCTGCTAGCATCGTTTTGAACGGAGATGCGCCAACTTCGGAGTGGGGAATCGGCGTCAGAGCCAGAAGCATATCGGGAAATTTCTTCTGCACATGCGTCACTGACTGCAAATCCTTTGCGTCTGAGTTCCCTAGTTTATAAAGTAGGGCTTCAATGAAGGTACTGAAGGAACGCAGGTCCCTTAAAGTCCACCATTTGTCCTTCATTGAAGCATACTTTGTCCTCCAAATGGTCCCGCGCATTGATAGGCCCTCAACCATGGGTATTTGGACACTCACACCTTTTGAAACGGTTTCGTTGAGCGTTACCAACTTTGCTTTCGGTAAAGGGCTTGTTAGGTTTGTGGTAAGTTCGCTCTTGCACAAATTTGTGAGAATCACGCACGCGAAAATATCGTTTGAAATTGCGCCATCTCCGACAAATTCTGAAGACGGCATGAGATGGCCAAGTCTTGTTCTAAAAGTGTTTGAAAACAAAAACTGAGTAGGAATCTGCCGTGGCATAAACGGTGATAACAAACATTAGAAATACCGTGCTGCCAAATAGTGTCGGTATGCCCAACAGCCACAAATTTCGTGAAAAGGGGACTAAAAAGCCCTCAAAAGTAAAATATTGTTGAAGGCCACTGCAAGATATAAAGTTGTGCGTCGTAGTCGATAAAGCGGAAAATTTGGCGTAAAACGGTAGTAGGGTTTCGGTTTCCAGATCGGGGAACTCAGGCACGCTAATGCCCACGTCTCCAGCAAAGATTTGTACTTTTCAAAAATTTAAGGCGATTAATGTATATGTGAAATTAATGAAAGTAAGTGTTAAGTTGGGACGCTGATGCGGAACTTTAGTTAAAATTAGCATAATTTGGGTAAATGGTAAGAGAGCCTGTCCAATCGCTGAGCATCACTTCCGTAGAATCTGAAATTAGTAGAGTGAGCACAGGACGGTCTTGAAAAAATATATTTCTGGTGAAGTAACTATTTCTATTTTTTTTTCTGTTTCGCCAATCCCATAGACGGTAAAACTAGGTAAAAAACAAAATATTTTTTTAGAAATTTGAACTTCGTGAAGTCTATATTGCACGGAAATTGCTTTTATAATAAATGTATCGCTTTATTTTTTGTTGTGTTTTTATTTTATTTGTAGCCAAACACTTGCAACCTAGGATAGGAGAACTTTATGTAAAGAATTAATATTTAAAACAAATATTTAATCTAATTTAATGAGGTTTAAAAGGCGGAAAAGAGTCAGAGACTCACCTAGGTCAAACAGAAAAGCAAACAATTTTTCCACTATTTCTTTTTTTCAAAAAAAAAAAATTCTGCTTGAAATGCTCATCTATTGGAACTCGGCTTGTGTGGAGTAAGGGAATTTTGAGCAACCGTTACGCACACACGGAGGATAGGAAAAAGTACAGCTAAAATACATTCATCCAACAAGCGAAAGTTAAATCTATACTAACGTAAAGTACTACATTCTTATTCCACTTCTTTGTTAAATGTCGTTTCCCTTTATAGCCGTATATTTTTGATTCTCCTGTGGTAAGCTATGCGTGCGTGCGTGCGTTTTGCTATAACGAAATTACACTTCTGGTAACCTACCGTTTTGAATAAAATACACAAAGTTTTTTGTATGATTCTTGGGCTAGGATGGGCTCGTTCGGCTAGTAGTTTTTTTTTAGAGCGTATGTTTTTCTCATTTTAAATTGAATTATTTTTATTATTCCCCTCAATGGTATTGTATACAAAGTGAAATCAAAAATTCAAAAATCGCCACTAGAAATTGCGCCATCCCCGCAAAATTTTAAAGGCGAGTTGACATGGCCGAATCTCGCTATAAAAGTGTATTAAAACAAAAAACGCGTAAGAATCTGACGTGGTGTAGATGGTGATATCAAAGAATAGAAATACGGTGCTGCCAAGCTGTGTCGTTATGCCCAACAGCCACAATTTTCTTGAGAAGGGCGTTACAAAGCCCTCAAGGCCACTACAAGATATAAAATTGTGCGTTGTAGTCAGCACTGCGTAAAGTTTTGCATAGAACGGTATAAGCATCCCGGATAATTTGTTTCGGAGCGCAGGTAACCCGTGTGCGTGAACATCTATTCCTCCTGCCAAGCCGTAAAACATAATGCGACTTAATGTGGATTGAAAAGTGCTGTAATTATTTATGATTTAATTTTTAATTTAATTTAATTTTTACTAATTTATTAATTACTCTGTTTTCAACAGTTACAAAAATGCATCTAAAAATATTGAATATGCTAGTCCATCAATCCAAAGCGTTTTGAAGATGCACAAGACGACGCCAATTGACCCAAACCATATTACAATGCTCGTGATTTGCTCGCAATGGGTAGAACATTCCGTTTCGAACGCGTATACGTCCCAGAGTTTGTATTTTTTTTTTGTTGAAATTTTTTTTCGATCCATGTCGTCCTTCATTAGAGTAATAATTTTGACCAGAACAGGATCAACGGGCCTGCGCTTCTTGTGAAATTGGAGAAATTATTGAATTTATTATCTTGCAAATTTTTTTCTCTATGAAAACGTTGGTACGCTAAATATTATTTTATATTTGCATTTCTTTTTAATAATGGAATGTCAACAAATGTGAAGGTAAATGTGTTTGTTACATTTCAAAGGACTTTAGATATATAAATATAAATTTGGCGATGAACCACCCTACATTCCATTGTTACGTGTTTTCACTGCTCCAGACTATACATCTACCGTTGGAAGAATCACTGCCACTTCATCAAATCCTTCAAAGCCTCAAGTATTGCGTGTTTGGACATATGTTATACACCGGAGGTGATTATGTGACAATTTTTGTTCAGGAAACCCATTCTACAAATACGACAATTTACGATTTGTTATACTTCGCCTGTATAAACACGACAACTTTCACTCATTTAGCACTATATACCTTGTTTGTTAAATGTAGGTTCTATTTATAGTTTATAACATATTTGAAGGCAAAAGATTTAAAAAAAATTGTACTTAAAATACTTAAATGATAAAATCATCAAACGTAATTTTTCGTAAAGTTTTATGAAATGAAATTATTTGGTAACAACCTAACTGATTCTCTTTGCCTCAAACTCTTCCAGTTTAATAACTTAAGTTATAAAACAATTGTAACAACTAATTTTCTATATTAAGTAGTTAAACCAACCCGTCCTAAGGCAGGGTTTCCCCTATAGTTAATTATTATTATTAATTAATAATACATTTTAGTTTTTATTCTATAACAGTTTGCACTTGTGAATTACCTAATAAATTTTATTAAATTTATACATATAGTAAAAATAATAATTCTACGAAAAACTCATATGTATGTTGTATGCTGTTTTGACGCACCTAATACGGTCCGTCATAACGTTTATTGTTTTTTGTGTCTATCTCCTGCATGAAACACACATAATGTTTTGTTGGTTTTTGGCGTGGTTGGTAAATTCGTCACCCTAACGGAATTGTTTAAATTGTGTAATTGTGGAATTGTGTATTTCTTTATTCATATAATTTCCATCTCTTGCAGGTACATCTAGTTCGTACATATGGCCACCTTCGACCCCTAACAAGTGTGTCTAGCCTTTTTGGTTGATAAATTTCTCGAAGTCCAGGATTACCCGAAGGGTTTGGAATTCTAGTATTAATTATAATTTAATTACATAAATTACAAATTACATAAATTACATAACTTCAAACGTACAATGGAATTTTATTTTGGTCCGCCTCGTATAAAATTGCTTAAGTAAATCTTCAAATTACTCACAACGGAAGTGACGCCGACAAGATGTGAGCGATCCAACGACGAATAAACGCAATATTGATGCATGCAGGAAATTAGAAATCGACCATTAAAATTATTTTGACTGCAATTTATTGCCTTTGAAAAACGTGTCCACACATTAGGGCTAAAATTACTTGCTCAATGAACTGGAAAAGTTCGGATCTTGGCCCCGACATTGTGAAAGTTGAGTAAGCGAGGGAGAAAATATAGAGCTCTTTACATCTTTATATTACTTTAGATATTAAACAATATTTCTCCATTCCTCTCGTACCTTAAATTTTAACTTAATTTTAAATTTAACATAATTTTAAATTCTGACAAAACATTAATAACATCAACTCTTCCATGCACAATTCTAATTTAATACTTATTCTCAGAACCAACCAAGATAACTCTTTTCAGTGACTTTTACCATTACTGTTTTACATTTTGTGTAAACGCATGTATAACCTGTGACTCGTGTTGATTATGGCTTACGCCAAATGTCAAATAAATAATTGATCGATTGATATATTACTTTAGAGCACTCGAAATGTAGCTCAAAAAGTTATGAAAGTCGAAGCGTCATGCGCAGTGAGGTTTTTGCCCTATTATCGTCGCTGCTTTCATTTATACGATTTAAAAAAAATTGTCTACTCAAACGGAAGTAGCAACAACTCTCTATCGTGCGTGGAAGTGAACGGTTGGACTTGCGCTTGCACAGAAGACCGTTTTTACTTCCACGGTTTTTGCGTGAAGGCCTGTGACACTCAGCGAGTGAATTGCTCAAAAGTGCTGAAAGCTGAAGCGTCATGCGCCGTGAAGTTTTTGCGCTTCTCATCGTCGCTGCCCTCCTTTAAACGATTTAAACACATTGTCTACTCCAGCGGAAGTAGCAACAACTCTCTATCGTGCGTGGAAGTGAACGGTTGGACTTGCGCATGCGCAGAAGACAGTTTCTACTTACACGGCTTCTGCATCATGGCCTTTGACACTCAAAATTTAGCTCAATAAGTTATGAAAGTCGGAATCGCTTTCTCTTAATTTACAGATATTTAAAACTTGATCGTCTTTTGTAGCTTTATTAATTGACCCTTCCGAGTGAAAGCCTCCAGGTCCAAACGGGACTTGCGTGTAAAATCTTTTGCTTAAATTCGTTACCAACCTGAGTCTCTGTCGCCAAACAAGTTGCTATGAGATACTGTGCTATGGGTCATAGCCATAACACTATGTATATGCTCTTCGTCTCTTCAGTACATTTGTAGAAGCCCTAAGAAAGTTGGCGCATCACCGTCAACCGCCTAACACATCTTAAGGTTAGTACAAACATTTCCCCACATGATGTGTCTTTTCCACTAAATATAAATACATAAAATTAACATAGTACAGCATAATACAAGCCTTTTGCGGCATATTACAAGATTTAGGCGGCATAGTACGCGCCTTCCGCGGCGCGAACCCTGGGCAATATTAGGGCCTTTTGCGGGTTAATATGCAAACATTTTGCAGGTAAATGTAAATTACCTGCAAAGCTAGCCTTACGCAGCTTAATGCAAACCCTAAAGTGTCATAAAGGCATGCTACGACCGCCTTATCAAATCCGCCAATCTTTCCTTTACTAACTCTGATTCATAAATAATGAGACAAAATTTGGGAAGGGGGGTGATGAGTGAGGAGGGCCACGGTTAAGACGCTTTTTTCTCACTTTGCCCCAGTTTTTACATGTACACATGTATCACATGTACACTAGTATGACATGCACACTAGTATGACATGTACACTAGTATGACATGTACACTAGTATGACATGTACACTAGTATGACATGTACACATGTA
>JAQFYP010000724.1:0-20021 GCA_034694865.1 Bilobella braunerae | reverse complement strand
ATGAGCGGTTGTCAAAACCTTGAGTTATGGTTCTCTTCCCTATGCAAATTATCAGAGACAAACAAAATAACCTGTATGAGGAGGCCATTTACACGAAAAAAAAATTAGCAGGGAGCACTTAAAGGGCCTCTGCTAATCGGCAATTTAAATACAAAATGATGAATAATAGGGGCTAAAAACGTCAAAAAAACTAAACAGAAAAGCGTCTCATGCTCAATAGTCCAAAATCGTTCTTTGTTCTTTTCGAATATCATTTTGCAACCTAGTCACTGAAATTTGATAGATTGATTCGCTAAAAATAGCTGTCGGTGTTCAAGCAAAGTTTTTGCATTCAATTTTAATTTTGAAGTTAATTTAATAATTGTTCATTAGATCAACCATATAATTGGGACTTTTAAATTTTAGCTTTAGTTTTAATGTAGTTAGCTAACTGCTATTATGTGTGAAGTTCTAACAGTTAATTGCGTTCGATAATGCTTATTAAAATATTTCAGAAGTACCTTTCTTTAAATTAAACAAACAATAATTTAGTTTCAAGATCCATTTACATTAAAAAAAACGTTGATTAAAATTTACATTTAAATTTAAACCAGGAGATTCAACTTGAGACATCTAAGCTTTATGGAATTTCCGTTGCTTGTTTCGCAAAAAATTGTCGTCGACGTTCAAGATAAACTTTTATATTTAATTGATGTCAATAGCTGTTCCTGTGGCCTAACCTAATCTACTCATTAGCTCAACATTTAACTGAGAGGGGTAATTTAGATCTAGTAAATGTAATTTAAAGTTAACTAACTGTAATTAAGTGTTGAGTGAAGTTTAGTGTGATAATTATATAAATATGATTAGATGTTAAATGAAGGTTAAAAATTAGTTTTGACTTTAATTGAAATTGAAATTAAATTAACTAAAGTTAAATTGATGTTAAATTTACCAATTTAGGTGAAAGAAAAGGAAAAGGGTGAAGAGAAACCGCCATTTCTTGACTGTACGTGCCTCAGGAGCAAAACACTACAAATTCTACTTCTGTCGAGTGCATTCACGGCATTTTTAATCAACATGCCATTGTTCTACCTCGTGAGAAGCGATTAAGAATTAAAATACTTTTTTTTTTGAAAATCCTGATTTCAAAATTTTGAAAAAAATCTGATTTTGCAAATTTTGTAAAGGCGGTTGAGTTTTAAAACGAAATGGGCAAGACTGGAGAGCTGGAATTGTCCAAAGAGAATCTGTCTGTGGTGTTTCTGTATGTTTGCGTGGGGTGTTTGTGGATCGTGGGTTGAATTCTCTGTGGTCTCATCGTCGTGCAAAAGAGTCAAGACTGTCACGTGTCCATGCAGTATTTGTGTCAGGTGAAAAATCAATTACCAATTAGTTACCTGTAATTACCTCCAATTAGTTTACCTGTAATTTACAACTCGTAATAATGGCCCACTTAATTGACCACTTTTCAGAAGGCCGGCGTCATTTGCGGGGTCTCAATTTTGGGTCTGACAGCAATAGAGGGCTTCAATGGCCTCATTATCTTCTCGTGCATCTACGGTTTCTCACTAGGAGGCTACAACTATGCACTCAAGGTCTACACCTACGAAAGGGTCAGAGCCAGGTACGACCCTAAAGGGTCATTTGCTAACACTGTAAAATGATTACTCAAAATTATAAAAAAAAAAAATATCCGAATTTTTTTCCATAAATTTTTGTTATGTGAGTTCAAGTTCTCTACACTTACGAAAGTGTCAGAGGCAGCATGATCCAAAAGGGTCATTTGCTAGAACATTGACAAGAAAGCTCAAAATTACAGTAAAACAATTTTTTTCCCCATGCTTTGTGTTTTTGTAAATGAGCTTTGGATTTATACTTACGAAAAAGGGTCACGAAAAATAAAACAGAAACTTATAAAAAAAAAAAACATTTTTCAAACTTTTTTTTTACCCATTTTTGTCAAAACATTGGGTTAGAGGTTTCTAGGAAGAAGGGTCAATTGCCAAGTGGTAAAAAATACCTTCCAAACTACTTTGATACAAATTTTGGCAGCTTTTTGTTCCATGAAATTGAGTCTGGCGTTTAGGTTTGTGACACAAAAGAGTCGTTTAAAAATTTCAAAAAAGAAAGTTAAAAATTTCAAAAAATTATACATTTTTCCCAAAAATCTTTTGTTTTTTTTTTGCACGCACTTACCCCGAGCGTGGTCTATCATTCAATGTTCCCAAGCAATTCCTCTCTTCCTCGAAGTTCCTTTCATCGGTAAGACAAAGTGATACGCATAATTTATGATCAGACCCTTTTGACCAATTGTTTCACTTCAAGGGTCAAATTATAAACAAAAATTTATGCTTTTGCTTAATGGAAAAAGTAGTTCTAAAAGGTTGTTCTTCAAATTCAGAGATAGAATGTTGCTATCTAAATTTGATGGTTTGACTTTCACTTAGATTTGTACTTCGGTCATTATCTTATCATTATATAGGATCATTGATGAGACGGTTTTCTAAATAAGTCAGATTTTTTCTAAGAAAAAAGTTTTCAAATTCTTGGCAGAGAATGCAAAACAAGTTTTATTTTATTTTTGAAACAGCGTCAAAAGTCCTTTGCGTTTCCCGTGGAGCAGATGTGGCCACAGTCGAAGCACGACTCCAACTGCGAAGGACCTGCCCTGTTTAAAAAATAACGCTGTTCTAAAAAGTTGAAACCTTGTTCAAACACGGTTTTGTTCAAACACGGTTTTGTTGAAACAGGACCTTTACTTTGAGGAGTGGGCGGAGTACTTTGGCGCTGACTGCATCACTTCCTGCAACAAAGTGGAGAACTGCCTCGTCTCCGAGTACGACCCGGACGTCGCCATGTTCCTGGACAGGAAGTCGCGTCGGTGATCGGCAGTGAGACCGAACTTGGCGCATGCGACGTCATCCGTGGCCGGATGCATCGGTGGATTTGGTCCGGGTGGTCAAAACGCTGGAAGCGGCACTAGCGTTCCAGTGCTAGTACGACGAGCGCTGGACCGGCGCAGCGAGTTCAAATGAGCCTCCCCCTGGAAATTCCCGGGTTAAAAAATCACCCGAGATGGAGTAGCCTCCTCCAAGGAAGGTCAATTACTATGATTGACGAAGCAGAGGCCTCAGTGTGAATCGCTTTAAGCGTTCGGAACGCTGCAAGCATCGTGCAAGCTCACCGTCAAACCCTACAAGCTATTTGAGCAAGAAACGCTGCTTTTCAAGACGCTCCATGCTCAAAACATCCATACAACGAGAAATCGCTGGAAGAGGGATGAAACAGCATGTCGATGCGAGCGACGAATTCCTCACAAGCGCTTGGGTACAAAAATCTAATAGATACAATTAGAAAAGCATATTTTCAAAAATCTGGCGAAATTTAAATTTTAAATTTTCTGAAATTTGAAAACTAAAGTGTTTTTGAGCATCAACGAAACCCAGATTTTAAACAACTGTCGTTTGTTTTTTAATTGTTCCACGTCGTTCAACTCAAATTTCGGTTAAATATGCTGCAAATGTCTAAATGTAGATATGTGGTGGACCACGGCACAGTACAACTGAAAAAGTACAGAGAGTTTCAAAATTTTTTGTTTAATGTCCACCACGCGATTCACACTGACTTTCTCTTTTTTTTTAATCCTGTTTTTTTAGACGTGAAAAGTGAAAGCACAATGGCTCAAGTACTTTTGAACGCAATTGACTCAATAATTGAAGAGGGCTTAGCCCTCTGTTTTTTAAATTTTTTAAAATTTAAAATTTTTACTGTTTGCTCAAGTCATGCCTTATACAAGTATGGAGTGAATCTTGTAAAGCAAGTGAAATAACATAACGTTCAACATTACAAATAAAAATATTGCGAAAAATCCTATTAATAAAATGAAAAACATAATTGTTTATATGTAATTTTAAATTGTATAATCCTCTGTTTTTTTAACCAAAACTAGTCAGATTGCCAATTAAGAAAAAATTGCAAAAATGCAACTTAAATTATGTTCCTTTTTTATCATTTTCTAAACAATTGATGATATAATTAAACATTTTTCCTCATTCTTGTTTTTTGAGATTTACAAAAACGATAATTTAAAAGACACTTGGATTAAGTTTTTGGTCAAAATTTAAATTAAATTTAAATATTTGTTCTTTGATAGCTTTTTGTTCTGATCTCTCTAATTGGGTGGTCATTTCTTTTGCAACCTTTTTCTAGAACAAGTATTTTTTTAATTAAAAACAGTTTGAAAATGAAGCGAATCATTTTTGGATTCATCATAGGTTTTGCATTCGCTTCAGGAAAACCTCTGCAAGGTAAATTCAAAACTTAAATTTATAGCTCTTTACAAAATCCTCATCTTTTGATAGCTATGAATTCTGGCGATGAATTTAGAAAATAAGGCAAAACGACGCCACGTTACAAAAGTTACAAAAAAAAACAGAAATGTTGTTTTAAAAAATACATTTTTAGAAAATGTCCAGGAAGAATCGTAAGCGCTGGAACAGACACCTCCTGGCACGCAAAATTCCAAATTCAAGGCCCTTCGCAATCGCTTCATCGCTCTAATTGACAAGGAAGCGCTTGAAAGGTTCTTCCTATCGAGGAATTATTGTCTCTTATGTCATCAATGACCCTGAATATGTCAAGGCACCCTTAAGGGTCACCTGGCTCTTTTCTAATGTGTATTTGACCTTTGACCCTTTTGGTAGACATTTTTGGTGAAAAACTTATCATTAAATTTTTTCAAAATTTTAGCATTACTTTTTTTTTGCAAAATTTTAGAATTAATTTTTTCAAAATTTTAATTAAAGTGCTCTATTAAATTTGTACGGAGATCGTTCTTTGACAGATTTTAATGTTCCGTTCCTCTTATTTGTGGGGATGATAGAACAATTTTTTTTTTTGCAAGCACCTCATTTAAAAAAAAAATTTATAATTAAAAAAGCTTGAAAATGAGAGAATCATTTTCGAAATCTTCAATTTATATGCTATCTGCTTCTGGTAAACCTGCTAGAACTAGACCATTTTTAAATTTTAGGGATAAATTTAATAAATACGCAAAAACGACGCCAAGCTTATATTATTCTAATCCAAGGCAAATTTTTCTTGCAATGCGGCTAAGGCCTCTTGCACTCTGACCCTTAAGGGCTCCGAATTCCTGTTCTAAAAACTAAAAAAAAATCTACTATTTACACGTTGAATAAACAATTGATCCATTTTCAGCTTTGTTATTCAAAATATTAAAAGAAAAAATTAAACCTAAATATATTTTGTTCTAAAGCATATTTACATATTTTTATTCAGAATTTGAAGTAGGTACTTGAATAGTTAAGTTGCCCTTAACGGAATTGAAATATGTTACAAATTCACGTCCAAAAACTAAAACCTGAATGACAAAGTTGAAATTTAAAAGTCAAACTTAAATAATATAAATTAAAATTAGAAAATCGCGTTTCGTAATCTTAATTTGACTTTAAGTTTTGAAAAAAAAAAAATCTTCCAAATGTGTAATTTAAAAATTCTTAAGTCCAATTTTTTTTTTTTTGAAAAACTAAAAAAAGATATTGTTTGAAAATATTGAAAATTCATCAATTCAAGTAGTTAATTATTATAAAGTATGCACCAAATTTGAACACTAGTGCAAGTATGAGCTTGGGAAGTGTCGTTTCTTCAGAATAATTGACAAAAAATGTCGCTGCTGAAAACGTTTTTACAGCGCGTCGCCGAGGCGTATTTCATGCACAAGTGTAGCTGAAGTGAATGACAACGCCGAAATGCTCGTAGCGTGGGGCACCTCTTCACTTTCACAAAAGCGCCTCTTTCATCTCCTTCTTCAACAGTCGAGCAGAAGTGCTCAAAATTCTTGGTTAAATGAAAGGAAAAATTTAGCTAAATTTCTCATTATTTTCTCAACTTTTTTTTTTCGAAAAAGTATTGAAATAACAAAATAATTTTCAAAGACCCGACGAGCCCTTCCTAGGAAGGGACGCCTTTGATGAACCTTTCAGCTCAGTTGCTTTGTTTTCTGAAGGAGAATTGAGCAGTGGAGTCAAAGTAAGTTGAAACTGAAAAACTGAATTTTTTGTGGGCTTGTTTGGTTTGGTTTGCTGTTCACTTTCTTCTAAAAGTCTAAAAATACAGTGGAATGTTTGAACAAAAATATATGAAAACGTCAAAAAAGTGAAAATGCGTAAAAGCAAACTTCAGATATAAATCATGACAGGGCATTAATTTTACTATTTTTTAATCATTAAAAGCTAGATTTTTGTTCTGTTAGTGAAATCGTAGATGTGCCGTAAAGTTATTAAATGTGAGGGTAATAAATATTGTGTTTAATTGGAATGATGTGTGCAAGAGTAGAAACGATCGCTTCGAAGCGATTGTGCGCTTTACTTTGCAAATGCAATGCTCAGCGCCACATTTTTGATGAAATTGGACGCAGAAAAATTACGTTGTTCTATTTTCAGAATTGGTTCTACGTTGAAAAAGGTGAGAAATGGGCATTCATGAGTTACCTCATTCTACTCGCTTGCACATTTCCATTTCAGTCTTCAGTAGAACTTTTTTTTTTCTTGCGCATTTCCGAGGACGCTTGAAGCTCAAGCGTTTCTAATTCGTGAATTAAATGATCAAAAGCGCAAGTGAGCCGGATCGTTGTCCTCCTATATTTGAAAACCTTTGTTGTCACTGACACAAATTTTGTTTGAAAGATTTCAGTAAAAAATTACGCTAGAAGCAACATATTTAAATTAAATTATAAATTTATTTTAAAAAAAAAATATTTCTTGCCGAAATTTTATCATACAAAATGTGCGAAAAAAAATACAAGAAAAATATGCTTAAATCTTACGTGAAATGGAAAAAAAATGTGGTCATCACAGCATTTTTAAATATTTGTTTAGTTTGGTTTGGGTTATTTTTCTAGTATTGGATAATTCCAGAAATATCAATTCTAACACTAACTCTAATTCTGACACTAAATTCTATAAATTCAGTTTATATAATTCACTTTAATTAGTTAATTATTATCGTTTATTATTAACGAAAAGCTTAAGTGGGACTGTTGCCTTTTTTCCCCTATTTTAAAAGCAAATCCCCTTGCCTTTCCCTCGAGATTTACAGCTTAGGACGCAAACACTATGCTCCAAGACATTACCCTAGTTTGAATTAATTCGTGTTAAAATTAACTCTTTAATTTAATTAAAGTTAATTAACTCAATACAGTTAAAAGTTTTAATTACAATTACTGCAGAACTAGTATTCTAGCACACCTACAAATTCTGTATCTAGGGCACTATAACTAACCGAGAATGGTTACGGCGGAATTCCGCAGCATTTTTTTTTTTTTTTTAGATATTTTTAGAAAACTTTTATTGAAGGTTTTCTTTTGTTCTAAATAACAATAGTTCTAAAAGTTCTAATTTTTTAAAATACTTTTTTCAAGCAGCTTCTTTGCCTTTGTGCTTATTCTTGGCACATCTTTGAGCTGTCTTTCGTATTAGGCCCTTTATTCCAAAAGCAGAATTTGTGCGGATTCGATTCTGAGTTAGAAGATGGCGGCGCACACCTCTTTTTTTAAACGAATCATTGCAAACAACGTTGTGCCAAATCACGACTTTGCTTGATGCTGCCAAAGGTCTTCTTGCTTCTGTGTAAGCACAAGTATTTGCTCCAAGTGAAAGTCATTCCACGACTTTCTCCTTCATTCACTTCTCGGGTCACAAATGAACCACATACATAACTTTTCTGCTCCAGTTTTACTTATTGTAACCAGTAAAACTATTTGCACTAAACATGGAACTATCTCCGACAATAGATATGAAATCCAAACATCCAAATATGAAATAAGGTATTTAAAATGAAGGAATAAATAAAACTAAAATTAAAAATTCAGTTCAAATTTCACACTTATTGACATTTTTTAAGGATACTTTTCTGAATTGTTAACACCTCAAAAGCCGTCGTAACTAAATGTGGTTGGTTTTCCGAGTTTTCGAAAAGTTTATTTGAAACGACGGAAAAGTGTTTCACTAAAATAAAACTCAAGGCAGTAACTTTCAATGGCGTAATTATTATACAATAAATAAAGACGGAAGCGTGCGCGACAAAGGGTGGGGTAGTGGGGAGTGGGGGCTTGGAGTTTACACAGAGAAATTTTTTGGTCCGCATTGAACGAGTGGACGGGAATGCGCATGTGTGAACTCAAAGGCTCTTTTCCGTTCAGTAGGGAAGTAGAAGTCGAGAAGAGAACAACTCAGAGCCGTTCTCTTCTTGGTCACACAAAAATACCCTCATTCTAAGGAACGCTAGGGATGGGCATCGCCTTTAATTTAAACCTTAAAATAAAAAATGCCCCTGTCCTATAGGACGGGGTTCTATACCCGTTGATTAATAATTTTGAAATGTAGTGCGGAAGGCGCTTAATCTTGAGTGTCAAGTTATGGCTTGGAGACAGGGAATTACATTTCATCTTGCAGAACTCCTGTGTCAATGACTATTTAACATACTGTTCAAATGAGTGTCTTTAAATTTTAAAATGGCGCTTCAAGCGTCAGCGTCTTTAATTTGTAGAACAAAACATGCTTTTGGGCGCTTTAGTGAAGCTTAGCTTTCAAGTATTTTCTTACCTTTTCGTATGAAACACACAGCATTCATTCTACATTTTATTAAACACGTAATAAATTTTGAAAAATAAGTTTATCGGCTGTGATTAACATTTTGTTGAAAGTCTTGTCTGTTTTTTTTTTAAATAAAATATTTCCTTTAATATTATAAGTTTTATTCTAAATTTTAGAACAAATACATTTTTGGCTGAATTCACTTAAACAAACATCTTAATTAATTATCAGTTTCTTCAAGTCAATTAAATAAAATACATTATAATTAAACACTATGAAAAATTCATGAAATTCCAGCAATTAACAGCGTTAAATTGTAAATGATTAGCGTTAGCGTTCTGACTAGGGCTCTACTGTCATTGGTATTAAAAACGCCGGTGAAAGTCAAAAAATGCGGCACAAGTCTCGTCGGCTTTGGTTGAAATTTAAATATTAAATTCACCCGCCCTCTTGCGAGCGTGTAAAAGACTTATTGATGCCAAACACACTTGATGCATTCTAATTACGTTATGATGAAGATAGACGCCGCCTAAATAGTTATTTGCTTATAAAGACGTCTCGAATCGTTCAAAAGATATTTGGTTCGAAATTGTTAATACTAAAAAGGATATAAAAAAATTCATTTTTAATTGCTAAATAAATTGTAGAAACAATTATCTTGCTTCAATTAAAAAATCCCTAAAAAATCCGTTTTCAATTAACGGTTATTACCTTATGTACCGGTATGGACTCGGTTTAACATTGTTTGAACAAATGAGTGTTAAAATTTAATTAAAAATTAAACGAAAAATACGACCATTAAAATAATCTAATTCTCAAAGTTATAGAAAAAAACTGACAAAAGCATCAGCAACTTCCGGTAATAATTTACAAGAGACAATGTTAGATTGGCCCCTGAGACTAAAACAATTGTTATAACAATTTTATGACTATGCAAAAAATGGAAAAAAAAAGAGTACTTAAGGACATCTTCTAATCGGCAATTGAAATCCCAAAGGATACAAAATACGGGATAAAAACTTCATAATATAACAACAAAAGGCGTTGGATGCCCAAATACCAAAGCAGAAAAAAACTACAATAAAAAAAACAGAGAAACGCCTTTTCAGAGTTTATCTACAAGGATGCTAGTTGAAAAACAATTAACGATTCGGTTTCGTAACTATATGGGCCAGACACTCCCGGATTTTTTTTATACCTACAGCATAATTTTAGGACAAATACAAAAAAATAAAAAAGACATATTTTTGAAAAAAAAAAAAAAAGTTGAAAATTGGCAGTCAGGGCCTAATCGCATAATTTTGTACGCTATGGTATTCGCTCCTAAAGCATTAAGGAATCCATTAATAAACATATTTAAGCAACCTTCTCAACTTTTGCTTTCTTTTTTAACTATTAGACTAGCGAATCATTTGTGTTAAATTGTAATAATTTAATTGATTGTATATGCGAAACCGTTCCATGGGCGAAAGCCCCAGGGAGCGGGTAAATAAATTCAAATTCAAATTCAAATTAATAAACATATTTAACCATTCTAACACGACACTACGTATTCTATACATGAGATGCCCAAAAAAGTGATCATAAATTCAGAATGAAAAGTGTCAAAGGTCATGTCATGCCAAAGTGTAGGATTTCATCGTGTAAACATTTACTACACAAACAAATGTATACCTAAACATAGTTAAATTACTTTGAACGCTCTGACAACACTTCACTGTGGGCTATTTGAAACCAAGGAAACGTGGGAGGTCGTGACCAAGGTTGCTTGGCAACGCAGATTGAGTTTTCGTACCAGGTTAAGTAATAACTCGATTGTTTGCAATTTTTAGCAAAAATGCAATTCCGCCGAGATTTCCGCCGAGTTTGTTTATTTTCGAATTTTCAATTTAATTGAATATCGCAGCAAAATAGCAAAACTTCATTGCTTCATTTCGCAATGTCTATCTGCGCTATTTCTTCTTGCAAAAATAATTCTAAGAAATGCAACGGGTCTGCGACGATAATACATTTCTACCGCGTGCCCACGTCACGGGCTTCTGCGCAGAAATGGATGTCAACTTGTGGCCTTGCTCAAATAAATTCCCATACAAGAGTCTGTTCAAGTCATTTTCTGTCCAAGACTATCAACCTGGATTGAATGTCATTTTAATTATTTTTATTTAGGTTCAGATCTCGTAAATACATTGAATGCTAAAAACTAGTCAATGCTGTCAACGCTAAAACGAAAGAACAAAAGAATTCGAATTCTCAACCCAAAATTGAAAGCAAGTATCGGGAAATGCAAACAACTAAATCGTACAATTACGAATCTCAAGATTACGCTGAAATTGCGAAAAACAAAGCTAAATCGGGAAATGCTCAGCATAAACGAGTCTAAAACAGGATTCTAACGGGATTTAAAGGAATTCTAATTCAGATTCGATTTTTGCAATCCATGAAACTTATTTCCTTCATTAGACAATTCCGCAATAACCATAGTTATTTAGCTGTGTAAACAAACTCGGCGGAAATCTCGGCGGAATTGCATTTTTGCTAAAAATTGCAAACAACCGAGGTATTACTTAACCTGGTACGAGAGTTGTTTCCTGCGTTGCCAAGCAACCTTGGTCGTGACCTCTCGGTCCCTCATAAAAAATTGAGTGGTCAGATTTCGAAAATTGTTGTAAATTGTACCCACCTCGTTATATTTATGTATTTCAACTGTTTCAATTCTCTTACACTTTTATGAAAATTTGATTGGTTGGAGTGCATCAATAAGTATTGTGACTGGTATCCACCACGCTTTATTTTAGCTCACTTTTTTTTTAAATTATTAGACTTTTATCTGCACAACTTGTGCATCAGACTGGCATTTGTAATAGAGGTGGTGAAAGAGAGGGTTTTCACAAAGCTTTCTAAGGTTTTTCGAGATTTCGATGATTTTGTCTGTATTTTGCTTCAGAACAATTAGAACAAAGAAATGTTCTGAAGCAACGTTTTCAAAAAAAAATGTTTTAAAGAAATTGATTTTTTTATGAATCTTGGCATTTTTGAACGGTTTGGAGTTGAAAAGAAATTAACCTCTTTGCATAAAAGTCCCCAACTCTCTTACAATATTTTATAATGCAGATCCATTCTATATTTTTCTACACCAATTACATGTAGCATGCTACCCTAATTAAATTATTTGGACGGGTGGGTACAATTCGCAACAAGTATGATCACTCCAACCACAACTTTTTTCTAAAAAAGGGCGTAACTTCCAGGCGGAAGACTACCCCTTGCTCATCATTTTCCAGCGTCAATCCAGCGCAAGGATTTCTCGGAATGTGTTAAGGATGAGTTTAAAACTAATCTCGTTCAAATAGAGTCCGGGGAACTCTGGGGGAATTGGAAAAATGATGAGCCAAAATTAGAAGTGCAAAACAAACGTTATTATTTTAAAACTTTAAATTTCCCTCCCACCCGCCTGGCCGCACCCCCGACAGATGGAACCACAGTGCACTTGTGAGTGTTAACCTACTTCTCAACCCTGACTTGCCCTTTCACCGTTGTTGACCAGACCTTGAACGTATTTTCGACCTCTGAAGTTGTGCCTGACCATTGATCCCTTTAATAATTGATAACAAATTACCTCGCTTTTTTATTAACCGTATCGCATTTGGCAACGGAACGTCACATAATTAACGCAGAGTTAAAACTATCATTCTAATTGGTTACCAATAGATTTGTCTATTATTTATTTGTTTACTCCCATGCCACATGGCTGTCCTTAAGAATACAGTAGAATGTTTGAAAAAAAGGTAAAAGTCAAAACAGTGAAAACGTGTAAAAACAAACTTCAGATATAACTCATGACAAAAAAATTAATTTACTATTTTTTTTTAAATTGTTGAAAGTTAGATCTTGCTCTGTTTCGAAGCGTAGTAAAATCGTAAACGCACCGTGCGTATGGAAGTTATGAAATAGCAGGGTAATAAATCGTTTGTTTAATTGGAATGATGCGTGCAGGGGCATAGTGATCGCTTCAAATCGATTGTGGGCTTTACTTTTTAAATGCATAACTCGGCGCCATATTTTTGATGAAATCGGACACAGAAGAATTCTTTTGTTGTTGTTTTTTTTTGAAGTGGGTAATACTTTGAAAAAGGTGAGGAATAGGCCATCATAATTTACCTCATTCATCCACTCTTCAATAGAATCTTTTTGTCAGCGCTAAGCGCTTTCCCGGTGACGCTTGACGTCCTAGCGATTTTTTTGCTTCTAACAAATTTAAATGATCATAAGTGCAAGTGAGCAGATATTTGAAAGCCTGTGTTGTCACTTACAACAAATTTAATTGGAAAAATGTTAGCGGAAAGTTAGGTTAAGTGCGTAATTTTCTTTTCACTTCCATTATATAAAATGGAAATTATAAAATATTATTTTTGTATATTATAAAAATATTTAAACTAAATTACAAATGGGACTAAATTGAATGCCATGAAAAAATAAATTGCCTTACCGAAAAAACAAGTAAATTAGTTTAGTGGCTGCATTACATATCACGATGAATGTTGATAATATATTCTATATCGTTTGATTTGAAGTAAATTTCATAAAATTCATTTTACTTTAATTGGTTAATTACTTATTATTAGTGATTATATTATATATAGTAATTATAATATTATAACCTGTTTTGTGAATTAACTTATAAGGCTAGTAGTACTATGCTGGTATGAGAAAGTAGAGAAATTTCGCCTATGTGAAAGCACTTGTTACTAATTTAACTAATGGTACACAAACCTACGTAACCAATTTGGTATTTTCAACTTATTATTGGTGTCATAGGAAGGCATCACGTGAAGCGGCATGCGTTGCAGGGACTTCAGAAAGTTTTGGCTAAAAGCGCCTCGACGACAAAATTATGATTGAAGCTGCTTCACTGTGTGATTTTAGTGCAAAGTAGTTTAGTATAGCCTTACAAATCGTGCATGCAATTTATGCAAGGGCCAATAAAAATATTAATAGTGTTTTTTTCTTTACAAAATTTTGTGTTTATAATCTGAAAATTTGAAAAAAAAAAATTCAGTCGATATGTGATTTGTCCATTTTCCAAATAAGAGTAATTTGCAGCCAATTAGTGCAATTTCTGAAGTTCCGATGCTAATGTTCGTTAATAAAGGTTAAATGGCTCTGCGGATCGGTGATGCATGACGAAGTTGTAATGTAATTTAAGAGTAAGAAAATTTTATTAAAAAAATATAATTATAAATTGACGATGAGGAAATTCCTTTCGGAAAATTGTACATTGTTTTAATTGTCAGCAATTCTAAACCACATTGTGATGGAGGGGAAAAAATGACGAAATTTAGAATAAATTTTCATCTCTCTTCCAATGAAATGCTCCAGTTAGTTTTATGGTGATGAAATTGTTTGGAAATTGACAGGCATGAAAGGTTAAGGAAATTATTTGCGATGAGAAAACGGAGAAATTTTTTTTTCCCTATTGTTTATTGTCCCTTCTACTTATTCCTCCAATTTGAAATGGAAAAGTTTAAGATCCATTTAAGACAAAAAAAAATCTACTTAGGGGAAAAAAGTTTATTTGTAGATCCAGAAGAAATTTCCGTTTTGTTGCAGTTGCTTGAAAAAAGTCAAAAAGAAAGTCGACTTTCTCCAAATTCCAAAGACTTTCTCTTTTGAATGAGCAGAATGCAGAAGGAGAATGTTGGAATTTGGGCACATTCAAATCTGATACAGATTTCGGAAGGGTTTGATACATTGCCCGGATTTAATCTCAAGGAAATTTATTGTCTAAGCATCCTTGTCCACCTATCCTTCGGACAGGAAATTAGGTTTCATCTTATACTACTCCGTGTGAAAGACTGTTTAAAACAGTGTTCAAACGAAGTGTTTTGAATTTTCAAAAACCGCGCCTTCAAGTGTAATCGGCTTTAATCTGAATGATAAAATACATTTCGAGCGCTTTTTGTTAGTAAAATTTAGCTCTAAATAGTATCAATTGCCCACCAATCGTTCTACTTTTTATTAAAAACGTACTGCATTTTGAAAGTAAGTTTAACGGCTGTAATGGTCATCACCTTAAAAACACTGTTGTTTGCTCGTTTTTTTAAAAAAAAGTTAAACACCGCTGCTTTAGAATTATAGTTCTGTTCTAAATTTTAGGAAATGGAATTTTTTGGCTTAATTAACTGTAGCAAAAAGGCTTTGTATCAGTTTCGTCAGGAAGTTAATTAATTGAATTTCATTAAAATTAACACTTAATTTAGAAAATTCATGAAAGACTGTTAATTTTGCTAAATTGGAATAATTAGCAGCTTCATATTGTAAATGACCAGAGTTAGCGTTCCGACCAAGGCGCTACTGTCATTTGTATTAGAACCGCCGGTGAACACCAAAAAACGGTGCAAGACTCTTCAGCTTTAGTTGGAATTCGCCCGCCCTCTTGCGAGCGTGAAGTAGATTTGTTGAGGCCAAAGACACTTTATGCATTCTACTTACGTTTTAGGTAGACGCCGCCTAACTACAAAGTTGATTTTGGTTGTAAGGCATAAGGCATCATGATGAATCCCTAATGAGGTGCATAGCAGAAACGCAGTTCTCAAAACTTAAAAACATATAGTAATTTTGGAAAAAGTATATCTTTTTTCACCGAAATTTGTTTGCAAAGTTGAAAAACTTCAAAGACGGTCATTCAAATGCCTAATTTTCTATATCATCTTCAAATTATGAAAAGATCGAATTGTTCAATAGTGCATTTTAAACACCTACAATTAAAAACTTCGGTTATTATTTTAGATATTTTAAAATATTATTAATTACAATCATAATAAGTTTAGGAGTGTGTACATGGAAAGGCGTAATTAATTAATGCTTGAAGTATGATGGAATGAACCTTAAAATAGATTTATTTATTGAGGCTCTGACATGTCAACCACAATTCCCAATCCAAAAACCCGTTGTCTGCGCACAACTCTAAAGAGCAATGCGAAGCAATGGGACTTATTTATGATCTAGGAATTGTAGGCTTACATTTTTCTAAGAGATGATTCAAAGGTCATTGACCTCTTGACCTCTGCGGAATGCAGCTTTTGAATTTGTACTATTCGAGTCCTTGTTCGTCCGTACGTCCGTCTGTGTTCTTTTATGAAAATCTCGTGTAATAAGTTGTGTTCGTAAAGTTTGTTAGACAGAAACAAAATGGAACTAATTTTTTATATATGTGATAATTCTGGGATAAATTATCAATTCTAATTTCTCAATCAAAATTTTCTCAATTTTCAAATGTCTCAAATTGAAAAATTATATTTAACTGAGAGGGAAATTGGCGCTTGACATGTATTGCGTGTGCGTGCGTCAATTACATATTTGAGTCCTCTTTTTAGGAAAGGCGGCTCACTTCAAAGGTTTTTTCTAACTTAACAATGAAGGGTGAGTGCCCAACCTACCAATCACTCTAAAACGTAAAATGAAGTCTCGCATAATCAGCCAAGAAAAGCAAAGCGTTCTCGTTGAAAACTAGCTTTTTCCATTTTAGCACCCACCAAACTTTCAAATAATTCATTATTGGCTCCCACACTTTTCTCCTTGTTGTAATGGGCGTTAAAGTACTTTAAATTTGAAAACATATTTGATCGTCTTTTGAACTACAATTATCTACCTTTTAAGTTTATATTACAATTAAACTTTTAATTTGAAACCGCGATTAAGCATCTTTAATTTAAATCACAATTAATTATTTCAATTTTAAATGAAAGTGCTTCAGGAGAGGAGTTGACAAGAAATCTACAGATCATATTTTTTGCATAAGTTTTCCTTTGAAAGGGCCATTCGGACGTGAGGTGATGAATATTTAAAATAGTCTATACGGTTTTGTTCGAAACAATTATTCAAAACAAATTTTCGAAAAAATGTTTTTTTTTAATGTTTAAGATTTTACCAAACCGAATTCTCATAGATTTTTAAATACTAAAAATGTCCACTGTTTTACAACAGAATTTAACACATTTAACACTTAGTTAGTGCCATTACATTAGTAATCTCTTAAGAATTGACTATGATTACATAAAAATCAAGTTTTTTTTTAATCTCAAAACATGAAATTCAAACATTTGTTTTTTAAAAGATGTTTTTGATCTATTTTATATAAAATTTAAATATTCAATTGCAACCTGCTAAAAGTGGATTTAAATTGCTTTTTCTAAGCAGACCAACCGAGATTGGTCTTATAATGCAAAATGATTATGATTCGTTCTTTTGTGAAGTATGTTCTGTACTTGAGAAAAACCTGAAACGATGATTTGTATGAGTAAATTACAGTAAATTACAGGTATTTTCTGTCTCTGAAATTGTTTTTATTTTTTACAAAGATGTATCAAACTGATCCAGATTTCAATCCACTTCAATACAATGGACTCCGGTTAATGTGAATTTTGCTTTTGCAATTCCCCTTCAAGCCTCTTTTTTTGTCTTGTTTTAAAATGCACTTCAAAAATTATGACTCAATCATTTGAAAGATGACAAACTTTTTTTTTGAGTTGTTATTTTGTTGGTGATAAATTGTTGTTCTAAATTTTTGTCCATAAGCCTCTTTTATCATTTTATGAATCTGAGAGATTGTCATTTTTCACAAACGATTTTGTATACTGCAAAGATGAGGGGAAATGATCGTCATACTTCCCTTTTAGTGGAGCCATTTTACGTTTTCAAAGTTTCTGCTGCTCGCAAAAAGTTAAATGGACCCCAACGAATTAAAAAACACGACAAATTCAAAAAATTATTTTTTGAAAGCTATGGAGAGATTATGAACTCAAAATTTTGAAAGCATATTCACAGAAATGAACTCCTAAGAATCCTGAAATTTGAAAACGAAATGCCCGCCATTAACGTAATACTTTTCAGAAATTGTCGTAAAAAAACGAATTTCGCTGCTTATAGACGGAACGCACTGTACATGGAAAGGGTTTTGGTACTAAAAACAAATGTTCTCCACATCCTCCCTCTTTAAAAAAAAAATCGTAAAAAAAAATAACTGATCCGAATTTCAAATTTCGTAGGCCAAATGGCCGCACATGATGCTCTGAGTTTGTTTTAAATATCTACATTTCTTTTCTGTTAAGGCTAGTTTGCACTATTCATTTATGATCTTCAAGAAAATGGACGTCGGGCAACTTTTTATTTGTGATAATACGGCTTTTATAAATATAAAATTACTGGATGGCACCGCATCTCATCAATTTGTTGTACATTTTTCTTGTCGGAAGTGTAAATCCAGTTCAAGCATTTATCGTAAAACTGGAATAGAAAATTCTTTGTGTTCAAACAGTTGTAATTTTAAAAAGCTACCGTGTTCAAATAGTTGTAATTGTAAATCAACCCTTTCAAACACTCCTCTGCATCACATCTCCCTCTGTCACGGAAGTGTTTTAGTACGAAAACATGTAGGTAAAACTTTTCTAAATAAGCTCATCTGGTGCACTGACACGTACAATACTCTAACTCTCCTGTGCACAGAGCCATTCAAAACAAACAGATTACTCTTAAAGAAGCCTTCAAAACAAAAGTTGTTGCTTTAGTGCACACTAAATTTTAATGTGACTCTTCAAATAATAACTTTTCTAAATTTCTTGAACGTCTTAGAGCAAATTTAAACTAACGTCTGAAGAGCACTCGAATTAGAAATCGAAAAAAAAAAAACGATTTTAACAAAAACTTTTGTAAAAGCGAGTACAAATTTTCATTCTTGTTTATGAAAATGTCTCCGATAAATTTTGGATTTAACAAACTCATTTCTTGCTTCAAATGACTTTTGAAATTCACCCAGAATATTTTTTTTTTATAAAGTTTATCAAATTAAGTATCAGAGATTTGAAAAGTAATAATTAACCTAAATGCAACTAAAGCGTCAGAATTTTAGCTAATTTTCGTTTTGAAAATTTTAGGTTTGCTGGGAACCACTTCGGTGGGACTTTCACTTTTACTTTCTCCAATTTGGGTGTCGATTTGCAAGCGAAAGAGCACGCGACTTGCAGCGGTGTTTGGAGGCCTCATAGCGTCTCTTGGCCTCCTCTTCACTTCATTCGCCTCCCAATTCCATCAACTCTTCCTCAGCTACGGAGCATTCATCGGCAAGTTTAAAAAAAGTTTTAAAAAAATGAAATTTTAACTTTTTCTAAAATTTTGAAAATATTGTTTTGCATTTGCAGGTGTGACTGACACGGGACGCTTCTTCGCTCATGGTTGGTCAATATTTTAAACGGAAGCGTGACCTCGTGGAAATCGTGCTTGTGTCTGGCTCAGGATTGGGCATTTTGCTCATGTCAATTTCCATCCAAAGCGCCATCAGGTCAGAGGTCATCAATTCACGTGATTTACATTCAAAGCCTAATTTTATTGGCAATTTAAATGGGATCAAGAGCTTGAAGGCAAAGATTCAGATTAGAATGAAGATTTGGAGGTTTTTTTTTTACCATGAGATTCAGAAGATAAGTTGTAAATTGCAGTATGTTGGGGTGGCGCATTGGTCTGCAGGCAATGACTGTTTGTCTGTTCCTGACTTTCTTCCTGGGAACGTGCTACCGCTCCGCATCTCTCTACCACCCCAAATAAGGGCCCATCTCCATCTCAAAAACCAAAAGAGAAAGGTAAGTACAGAGCATTCTTTAAGTACGATAAAAAGTGTCGAAATTCCGGGAACCTAAATTGCAAAAATATAAAACAAACCTTAACTTAGCATTTTCAAGTCCTCATAAAAGAGGCGTAACGTTGTTACGCACTGTACAATCTACAGTGAAACAGAGCGTGTAAGACACACTTATTAAATTTTGTGACAAATCTAATGCGGTTATTTTTTCTAACAAAAAAAGTCTCCTATACAATGATGACGTATGAGACGCTTTGTATTGACAAACGAGGCTTTTGCTTTTTTTGGGCTCTTCTCATTCCAAATCGGTTTTTGTGAAACGCTCTGTACATGGCACCTTGTCAACTTTTTTGACAATTTGACTTTTTATTGTCAAAATTTCTCCTACATGTCGACTTCAATGTTGACATAAGAAGGGCTCCTGTAATGAAAATCGCGGCGTTTGCTTTCTTCTTTTTCTTACTTAAAGCTATCTCTTCTGACTCTGTACATGTCAAGCACACACAAAGTAATTGAGCTGAATTCCTTTGTAATTTTGAAATTGAATTTTATAATAGCGATGAAATAATGTGGGGTTAAATGAGCGGTTGTCAAAACCATGAGGCTCATTTGCATACAAATGCCCTTATGTGGAGCACAGTTAAAAAAAAGTGGAATTTTAAAGTCTTGGTTGTTGAAAAGGGCTATTAAATTAGTTTAACAAAAACGAAGTCTGCATTTTTTTTTGAAAAATAAAATAGAAATGTTAAAATTTTTGCCAAAATCAAAAAAATTCTTAGCTTTAATTAAAATTATAC
>JAQFYP010000723.1:0-20048 GCA_034694865.1 Bilobella braunerae | reverse complement strand
GTTAAATTAAAAAAAACGACTAGAACTAAAAAATTTAATAATGGAATAGAACAAAGGGAGATGGTGGAAATTGCGTCGTTTTTACTAACCCCAGTTTTTTTTCATTTCACTTATTTGTCCACCAATTTCTTTTGAAGGTGGAGTGCGCTTCACTAGGTTTGCGTTTGTAAAACAGTGGGATACGTTTTGAAGAGGATGAGTGGGACTTGAAAGGAATCAGAGATAGGTCGCCATGGCAACTGCCTTGTTATGGACCACTTAAAATTTTGGGCGAAACGTGCCAGATAAGAGTTTTGTGGAAGAAATGAAGAGAGGATTAGAAGCTTTGAGCCGTTTAGCTGCATTCATTGGATTAAGCTGGAAAGTTAAGTCAGAGCGGTGCACAACTCGAAAATGAAGGGAATTCCGGTAGACTCGGGACAGGAAATCCTACGACAAATATTTGCATACGCAGATCGAAACAGCATACTTATCTCTTCCTTGTTGAAATCCGCTTTTGATTGAAAATTTGTATGGGAAAACAAAACGATATCACACATTGAAAGCACTAACACAACGTATAGGTGGTGTTGTGTTACCTACTTCTTTGTAGCTACACACCCCTTACAACCATGTGTATACTATAAGTCGAAAATAATTTTTCTTAAAAATTTTAAAACGTGACTTTTGTTAAAAAAGTATTTTATCAAATACCGTTAATGCCGGTGTTAAGTATACATTATTATTGGCTCAAAATAAAGTATATTGCTATGGTAAGGTATAGCGTACAAATTTTAACATAAAATTACTATTAATGATTTTTCTCTTCACTGTAAACTCAATACAACATAATTTAAAGAAATATTTTATTCTTTTCCTATATTTGATCCATTTATAATTCCATTTTTACGTTTAAAGCAATTTTCTAAAATAGTACTAATGGGCACAAATTTAGAAAACAGAAAAATTTGCATATACATGACCTTCTAGGTACATTCAATTTTTTGACCTACAATTGACAATGTATGTTTTTCGCATCGGTTGCTGCAAAGCTGAACCAAGCCACACTTCGTGAATAAAGCGTTTTTGTAGAGTTTGTTGAGCCGGTTTTTTGTTATAATTTGGTTCGATCGACTTCGAAACCGTTTCACAAACCGTTCCACTTTTGACGATCCCAACTGTGGACCCCGTTGTATGAAATAATGAATCTTGAAACTTTCTCCTCCTACTTCTCCAGTAACTCCAGGTTCTAGCTTTCTCCAGAGAAAGGAGACATCCCCCCAAATGCGCACTTTATTAAGACAAGCTCAGAATTCCAATTCCATAAAATTTGCAACACTTCATCTCCTTCGTGGAACCAAGTTTTGAAAAGTGTGAAATGTGGAATCTGTTGAGCGAGGAGGGAGGTCTGTCTTCCCTCAACTTTACACAACTCAACGCCAAGAACAGACATAAATTCAATTCAACCTTCTGCCAAATAGGCAACTCAAAAGAAAATCAAATTAACCAGCATCGCCAAAATCCTTGCTCCTCCGTGAAAAACAGGTTTCAAATTTAGGGAAATTAAATTTTTCGTGTGGAAGTAATTCTCCAATTTTAATTTTCTGTAGCAAATTGCCTCTTGTCTGGACCAATTTTTTTTATGTAAATACGATGTTCGCCAACTCAATCTATCGCTGATTTAAACAATACATTGTAACTCTCGATATTCAAAAATTCAAATAACCTACTACTTTCAACTTGAGTATATAAATATTAATGGTTACTATTGCATAACAACTCTTAATGGTTACTATAATACGACCAAATTTAAGGGTTACGGTAGTTGCGAAACTAAAATCTATTGAAAAATCCCTCTACAAAATTCCCCGTATTGAATTTTTAGGTTCAAAATGCTGAAGATTTATGTTTAAAAACTTTGGAAAAGGCAGCTGAATGTCTGTTATCTATGTTCTACAACGTCATATTTGAATGTTCTGTTCGAATACCCACTCGAGAAGTGTTGTACGAGTGAAAGTGAAGAGTGTATACACGTCTTCTTGAAGAAGTAGGTTATGATTTACGGCAAGGAGTTGTAAGACAGGTACTTATCAGCTTTGCAAATATGAATCCTTGGCTTATGTTCACACCCACCCAACTTAGGAGCCCTGTTCTATGCAAATTATTTGGACAAGAGTGAAAATTCATTAGTCAAATTTTCCGCGCCAGTGCTCTGCAAACTTTTCAAGTTAAAAACAAAACGTGTTTCATGGCTCGCCTCTCTCGTATACATTTTTGAAAAGAGCCTGCGCCGCCTGCCTGTGAAAAAGTTCAGGTTGCCTCTTAAAAAGGACAATAGGTCAAGAGTAACAAATGGTAAATTTGGAAAGTTGGAATTGATCCCCCGGGCCTGCGGCACTTGGAATGCGTTTCACTTTGCGTCTTTGCGGTTCTAACCTCTGCGGTCTGCATTTCCCGTTTCATTTTGAATGTGCTCTGTGAAGTACTCGAAAGGAAATTCCACTGAATAATCAATAGTAATCCCACAACTAATTTTGCCCTCGAGTCCACTTAAATATTCCCCTCGAAGACAACGTTTAGCTTGCATTATTTCTACCCCACTTACGAGAATGCCGAGTCAAGAGGACTGAACTAGAAGGCTTACCGATATTGACAGCTTCCAGTTGGAAGGGACCCAATACTTAAGCCGGCTGAAGTCCTAATAGAAGCTGCTGGTAGAGCCGGAAGAAAGTTTTTTTTTTTACTGAAAACTATCTCAACTATCCTGGTTGGCTCTCAGAAGGAAACTGAAGACGAGTGAAAAGCGAAAAGAGAAAGTCTTCCTGGATTTTGGCGCATCACTTTCGCAAAGTGCGATTCAAAATAGGTGCGGAAGGTGACGCTTAGCATGGAGTTGACAATTTTGCCTAAAATTTTTGGGACTTTCGCTTTAAATTCGAATTAATTTATTTATTTTTAAAGATGAGCTGTTTGTTAAATAATTCAAGTTAGTATACAGTATATTACGTACATTAAAAGTGGTTATATTTCATGTTAGGAAAAATTCTTAATTTTATATAAGGTACATAATTTTTACGGGCTGCGAGATGCATTAATTTGTTTGTAGTATATTTTACCAAGCCCTTTAAAGTTGCAATGTTGTGGCGAAAAGGTGTATCCTTCTGCACAAAACAATGAGTTTTAAATTTTGCTGAAATACTTTATTAGTGGTTTGTAAATTAACAGCTTATATTAGAATTTTCAAAACCTTGATATTTCATTGCATGACAAATTGTTTAAGAAAGTGTCAAGGCCGACTTCAATAAGAATCTCGTGTATGTGCGATCAAGAACCAATTCGTATCAGTTGCATAAGGTCACCAAACCAAAAATGGGGAACCAAAAATGGAGAACCAAAAGTCGCTGCAATGTTTTATAACTAAAAATGCCATCGCTATATACAAATGATGTGTGATTCACTCTCATTGGAAGCGGATCACTGATCCGAAGGCTTCTCAGGCTTCAGACTATCTCACTCAACTCATACATCAGCCATTCTCATCCTTCGTGTTCAAATATACTCCATTTCATGATTTTCAAAAACAGTTCAAATTTTTCTTCAAAAAAGTTTCATAATTTTTGAGAAAAGGTCAAAATTTAAAAAAAAATTACTAATTTTCAAAAATTTTTAAAACTTTTAATTATTCTAAACTTTCTATTAATTTCAATTTTTTCAAAACTTTCTAATATCTTCTAATTTTTTAAATTTTTCAAGAGTTTCAAAAGAACCTTTTGTTGAAATCATTGATCCCTAATTGATTGTGGTAACAATAGTGCAAACCCCGTTTAACTAATTATTTAGCTAACTGAAAATTAACTTTGAAAAGAAAAGTAGTAGTCACTTGTGTTCCAGACTTCTTGGATTTTCAAATTAAAAACAATGTATATATATGTTTTTTTTTACATTTTCCAAGAATAGGAAAATTAAGTTACACATTGATACAATTTTATCATTGATTGCATAAATAGGTTGCCAGGCATTGTAGCAGCGTGAAAAGTGCCAACTTCGGCATCATTTTTGCCTCTCCTTCACATCTTAATTTGCACAGGAGTAGTACGCCTTGGGCACGCGTTGGGCACGCTTTGGATACGCCTTGGGCACACCTTGGGCACGCCATGGGCACGCTTTGGGCACGCTTTTGGCACGCTTTGGGCACGCTTTGGGCACCCTTTGGGCACGTTTTTGGGCACCATTTAGGCACGCTTTAGGCGCGTTTTGGTCACGCTTTGGGCATGCCTTGCATTTTAAAATTAAAAAATTATATATCTTTTTTACATATTCCAAGAATAGAAAAATTAAGTTTCACATTGATACAATTTTCTCAATTTCTACCTATCTATTACTAACAGTAAAAATTGATTACTTTAAATTATTTGATGTTTTTTGTTTCGCGGCGCCGCTATTACTTGGCTAAATTAGGATTGCACAAATAGGTCGCCAGGCATTGTAGCGGCGTAAGAAGTGCCGACTTTGGCATCATTTTTTTGCTTTCTCCTTCACATCTCAATTTTGCACAGGAGGAGTACTGCGTAATACTAATATAGAAAATATCGAGATTTTTTATTTCTTCTACCTTTTCCTTAATCGTCAAAGCGGGTCAAAACACTAACCTGCGGTTAAATATGATATGACCCTTAGAAAATTTTGAGGAAAAAGTCAAAGGTGTCAAAATTTATAGTTTTTCTAAACCAGCACAATAAAGGCTTTCGCTTGACACCTCGTTTGGTTTTATGTTATAATGATATTGTTATCTTTGACCCCTATAACGCTTGATCCGGCTTGTTTTTTTTTAAAATCGATTTTCAAAAAATTTTGTCTGGATCACTCAGATCCTTACATGAACCTGTATAACTATTATAATATGTCAGGACTCGCTTAAAATTTGCCTTTAATTATAAATACACTTGTAAATAAGCGACGTACTAGAATTTGTTTTATTTGAAACATAATTTATGAATATCGGCTTAAAGTTCTAGTAAATGGTCTCCACTCAAATGTTGAAAATTTATTACAGCAGAATTATTATCAGTTTTCAAATTATCTATTATACTAAAAGTTGAGTTGTATTAAAATTATGTATTATGCAATTATACAATTGTTATTGTTAAAAATGTAAGTAAATCTGTTGAATCCTGTTACTATTGTATTGCATCTGTATTGCAATGTATCAATTGCACCTGTATTAGTAGACAATAATAAATTGCAGCAGATATTTTATCAGTTGTGAAATAATTTATTACATTTAAAACTCTTAAGTATGATATGTATTCAACGTAGTAATACTCGACCATTAAAATTATGGCATATTAATTTACGTTAAATGATAACACGTAGGGTATCACATAACTGCAACTTGTCCTAGAATTTTTATGCTAGTTTTTGGAAAACAAAATTTGAAGTAAAAATTAATAGAATGATTTCAAACCCCGGCCGTTCGAGCCTTTACTTATACGTACTTTTATTTACTTATACCCATAAATCACAGCCGTAAATTGATTACAACTACCGAAGTATATGTAACACGTAATTGTCTTGCATACTTTCTGCTTTGAATTAGGAACAAATTGTGCCATTAACGAAGATAAGGGTATATTTTGTTGAACTGTAAAACTTGATACTCTCTTGAATTTAAAAGTGCCACTCTGTCGTTTGCTACTTTTATTTTGTAGCTAACGTACTCTGCCACTATTGCAATAGCAGCCAACAGAATAGATACAGCGTAGATGTAGAACATTACTCTAATTTTTGTGTTCAAGGTAAGCGCCTTTAGAACTTTAGTTTGGTCCACTAAATTTCCAAGCCTTTCTCGAACACCCTCCAAAAAATGTCTCCAATATAGGTCTTTTTCAATTTCAAAAATTTTGTCACTAAAACCCGCCTCTAAAAAAGCTCCCACATCTTTACGAAATTCAATAGGAGCAATATGGAGTGGACTAAGCGTTATTCCCCACTTTGTGCTACTCAGCAAATGCGTTTTGTCCTCCAATACATAAAAGCGTGATCTTTGCCCATTGGGATCTAGTCTTCCCAACTCCAAAATTTTACTCAACATATCTACAGAGTCGATATATAAATTGTTGTCGCAAGTGGACAACGCTTCTTCAATATTCTGGTGACATTCCATCGGTATAGTGTTATTTGCCAACATGAGTAATATTTTACCCTGATGCGAATCTATTTGCGATAAATTAAAACTATCTGGTGAGTCGGCCATTGTTTGCAGTAAATCTAGCCTCATTTCCATAGTTCCAGGAATTTCGTTCACGATAGCCAACACTTCATTATGAACTACATATTGGGCACAGTTTTGAATTACTCCCGAAGCCACGGCCGGAACTCTATGCCAATATTTTAAGACATCCTTGATAGGCGTATTTAAACCATCTGCTGAAATACAGCAATTAGCCTGTGCAACTTCGTAGTGAGTCGTCACAGAAGTGTACCCTAGGCTAACTGCCGCTTCTAGAGAGTCCAGACCAGCTAAGTCAAAGGGCTTGACAAGGGACGTAATTACTATGCCCTTGTAACCATTCGATAGCACAATTCCCGACATAATGAAAAATGCAAATATGAAGGAAAATGATAGGAGTTTGAACTTTGGTGCTGTAACGTCAAATGATTCTTCGAGAAATATAGAAATTATAAGGAAGGGTAAGATATCCTGGAGTTTAGCATATAACGGGAAAATCATAAATATAATACAGGGTAGAATGCTAATCGAAATAAGGGTCAACCAGGTCGCTGTTGTAAATGGTTGAATATAGTCGTGGAAACCGATCTTGGTGTTCGCACCGGAACAGGTAACACCAGCTCTATTTACGTCGGTGATCGGAACAAACATGACATCGGAGCTGACATACTCAGGACCATATGACTTTAAGCCCACTTCTACCACCCAGATATGTGGACCCAAATATTTCGATAGTACTGCAGACAACGTGTTATTAAGCTTGTCAGCATGTAGAATGTATGTAGTGTTAAATTCGTGTCCGATAAATGGTGAAACATGTCTCTCAAGTCTCCATGTACCAGGATAATAAATTTTCTCAAAGGGTTTCAAAGGTTCTAGAAGATGAGAGTAAACTAGGAGACTAATATTTTGCTTCTTGAATGCTGCCACTCTGCTCATAACTTCCGTAATCATGAATCCTGAAACAAAACCGTAACACTAGGATATGAAAAGTCTGGAGCACAAACCACACTTAAAACACACAATAATGTTGTTACCCATGCTTTGCATCTGACAAACAAATGTACATTTTCCATGTCATTTGTACTATTTACATATGTTTTGACTAAAATTTATAGAATTTATAAATTTGTATTCTATATCTATAGAATACCAGTGAATACCCCTTACAACTGTAGGTTTTCACGTGTTAAATCTCATAAAGATTTAAAGTTTAGAGAATTTCAAAAAAATTAAATGATTATCATAAGACTACGTAACTACACTTAGGAAAATGGAACAGGTTGGCCTGAATTAGTTTGCGAGGGTTCATTGTGATAGGAACTGAATTTGTTTACGTGTTTTTTTTACTTACCATTTGAATCGTTTACTATTTGCCTGAACTCCGCCATATAAAGTTGACCTGGCAAGCTAACAGCAATTAAGCAGTCAACTGGCGAACTATCTGACTTCCAATCGACAACAATGGTAATGATTGGTAGAAATAAAAATGATGTCCAATTCCTGTTGCTGATGTATTGAAATCTAGGTTCTGCATCCCTTTTCTTTCTGTTATTGAACGTTTTCCGTGTAACTACACTTGCCATGTAAACTTGATTCGGCCGAAATGGCGGAAACGCCACAAATTTTGGCACAACATCTGTAGCATTTCGTCTCCCGTTTCCTCTAAATGCATATTCTTGTGAATCAGCTCTGCTCCAAAAGTGATTTAAGTACCAGAACATGTCTTGTTCTTCCTTGACGGAAGCCTTCGGATACAAACTCATGACCGCAAGGCACGTGACACCCCGTGTCATATAGTTTCTCAACACATACGAGCAGAGATTTGCGTTAAAGTTGAATGATAATAAGTTTCCAAAACGTCGACGCGGAAAACTCATTGTATTGCATGATGTGTCGTTAACATATGGGTCGAAACGTGGAGTGCCAATAACAATTGGTACATTCGTAAACTTAATGTCAGATTTCTTGTAGGCAATTAAATTGACGAAGCAATTTCGCCATTGGGCGAGAATTGGATCTAAATTAATAGAGTGTGGAAGAGATGCAATTGAGTTCAGTGCTATTATTGTTGGTAAGCTTATTAGAACATTTGTAGAATTCATGTTGACTGTTCGCCAGGAAAACTCAAGTTCAAGATATGTCTTCGGGTCATCCACAATTTCGTGCAGCTACTTGGTCGCAAGGGATTGAGAACTCCAAAATAATGGGATTTTGCCTATTTACATAGTTATTTTTGAATGTACTTATTTATGAAAAAGTACAATTTTTTATTCTAAGCGGTACCTTTGAAAACAACCATTTGTATTCAAATCACACTATTCATTGCCAAATAATGCGATGCTCTATTTTCCAACGTTTTTCAGAACACTTTACTTTGTTGCATGGAATAATTTAAATAAGCTCACAAAAATTGCAAATGAAAAAATTTGCAACGACATATTAGATACTGAATTAAATTTGCTCCAGAAAATGGTACTCTTGTATGTTGTGTTATGCATTTAAGTTTTTTTTTAAAGAAAATATTGTGTAATTCAAAAAACTGGTTTAATATACTTAATAATGTATATATACTAATGTAGAACAAATTTTTTAACTATTTCAGTATTATCAGATATACGTAACACTCGATAACTAATACTACCCAAAACTAAGCAAACAGCTAACATACAGCTAAGTCATCTAAGTCATCTGACGACCACACAATTTTATATTTAGTTTCAAGAATAAATTTGAAATTAATACAATTGTTTCATTTATATTAAACATCTCTTACATCATTTAAAATGATGTGAGTGATGATGTAATTAATGATTTTACATCATTTACATTATTTATCCATAAATAATTAAAATCACTTGCGAAACCCCAAACTAAGACAATTTTTTGGGTTTGGGTGTCATTTATGGTCGTCGAAATCATGGAGAAGTGACACCCCTTTCCCCATGACCCAGGGAAAAATTTAGTATTTAGTTTCCATTATTAAGAGTTGAATGGTGCATTTGTAGTTTTTAAAGCGTTTATAGTTTTAGAATGCAATTGTAGTTTTGAAGTGCAATTGCAATTGCAAAACACGGACGGTTAAATAGATGCACAGTAAAAAAAATAAGACAATTACTGTAGAGAATATTATAATACTGAATTTACGTTTGAATCGAAATCCACAAACTTTCGCTTGGCAGAACGATATATAGTTTTTCTTAAAGTTAATATTTTTTATTCAGTTTCTGACTCAATACAGGCATTGCGCATAGTATACTATAGTATAATATACTGTCTACTTTTTTCCTGTCTATTAATTGTCCTACTTTTCTCTAAACATTAACAATGGTTTACGCCAAAGCTAATGAAACACTAAAAGTTCTACTCACACCGCAAAAGAGCGAATTCAAAATTTAGCGAAGGTAGGGATATGTGTTATTGAACTCTACAATTCGTAGTTCTCTTGAATCTATAACTATCACGAGATCATTCGCTGTTTTCACTTTGTAGACACAAAGTTCAAAAGATAAGACAATCAATGTGAGTAGAATCCAAAATGCGTAAATGTAGAACATCACGGATATTCTCGAAGTCAAATTCAGAGCTTTGGGTATTGTGGTTTGATCTATCAGATTCCCAAACTGTACTCTGTACTGCTCCATCCATATTTTCCATTCAAATTCTTTTGCCAGTTCATGGATTTTATCGCTTAACCCCGACTCTACAAATGCCGAGATATCCTGACTGAGCTCCTCTCTCGCAATATGTAGCGGATGTAGCGCCAAACCCCATTTAGTACTCTTCAACAGATGTGTCGTATCGTGCAGAATGTAGAAATTCGGCAGCACAGCTCTCACTGGGTCATATTTATCAAGTTGCATATATCTGTTTATGACATCAATCGAGTCGATAAAGAGAATGTCATCACATGTTGCCAGCTCTTTATCAATATCACCATTGCAGGGCAGGGGATGCGTGGCCTTGACTAATTTCATCAAGGTTTGTGCTTTTTTGGTAGATAATAAGGATTCATTAAAGGCTGAAAATGACTCTGCCATCGATATTTGCGTGAACAGATCAAGGCGACTATCGATTGACTGCGGGATATCTTGTATGAGTTCAAATCGCTCATCAAAAGTTACATATCCGGCACAAGTGTCAATAAATCCTGAAGCTGTAATCGGATTGTACTGCCACCCTTTGTAGATATCCTTGATTGGCCTATCGAGTTTCAGTGTATTATTCGGCGAGCAGCAGCCTACGATTGTGTCTTCATGATGTTCTGCAATTGAAGTATAGCCTAGGTTAACAGCCTCCTCCAGAGAATCAAGGCCAATTTGTTCAAATAGTTTCACCACAGAATCCGTAACCTTGCTCTTGTAGCTATTCGATAGTACAATGCCAGCGAGGACAAAAATTGCAAAGACTATGGAAAACGAAGGGCATTTAAATTTTTTAGATGAAATGTCAAAGGACTCTTCGAAAAATATAGAAATTATTAGGAAGGGCAATATGTCTTGTAGTCTTGAATATGTCGGTAAAACAACGTAGATAATACAAGGTAGTATGCTAATCGCAATTAGGACAATCCAGGTAGCAGTTGAGAAAGGTTGTATGTAGTCATGAAACCCGTTTTTGGTATTAATTCCTGCGCAGGTGACACCAGCTCGGTTAACATCAGCAACAGCCAAGAACAGTACATCTGATCCAATCACAGTTGCCTTATATGCAATTAAACTGGCTTCAACAACCCACTTAGTTGGTGCTAAGTATTTTTCAAAGGCTTGTGATATGCTTTTAGTTTCATTGTCTCGAATAATGCTGGTGTGATTGAAGTCATGACCAATGAAAGGGATAATATAATCTTCAGTATCGTTGACCCCAGGATAATATATCTTTTCATACGGCAATAGAGGCTTTCTGAAGTGAGAAAGTATTTGAATTTCAACTTTTTTCTTTTTGAATGCAGCAACACTCTCCAATATTTTTACCTGATCGTAACCTGAAAACGTCAAAAAATAAGCTTCACCAGTTAAACAAACATACATCTACATATTATATCAATTAATAAATTAGTTTACATCTATAGGTAGGTAATAAGACACTCGAAGTGAAATCATCCTCTCTTAGGACAGGCTTGTTTGGCATTCTAAAAATAAAGCAAAAACTTACCTGTTTTACTTGTTAACACTTCCATATAATCTGTAAAATAGAGTGAACCCGGGAGACTTATGCCAATCAACGCTTCAACTTCGGTATTTCTTGACTTCATTCTCCAATCAGGAACAATAGTCACAATCGGCTCAAACAAGAATGACGTCCAATTTCTATTGGTAATATATTGCAGCCTCCGCTCAGTGCGAATGCTTCGGCGTTTATTAAATGTGTTCTTTGTCACCATTGTAGCTAAGTAAATTTGTTTTGGCCGAAACGGAGGAAACGATATGTCTTTCATCATTTCTTCCCCATATTCAACATTGCCACTTGAACTAAATCTCCTAAAAGCATATTCTTGCATGTCGGCTCTACTCCAGAAGTGATTCAAGTACCAAAACATATCTTCGTCTTCCTTGGAAGAAGCCTTGGGGTAGACGCTCATGACTCCTAGGCAAGTGACTCCGCGTGTCATATAGTTATCTATAACATAGGAGCATATGTTTGTGTTAAAGTTGAACGAAAACATTTTTCCGAAACGGCGCCGTGGACTATTTCTTGCAAAACAGGATGAATAATTTACATATGGATCGAAGCGTGGAGTGTTAATTACAACCGGAACAAATGTAGAGTACAGATCTGTTTTTGTATAAATGATTAAGTTAACTAAGCAATTCTCCCATTGGCGTAAAACGGGATTTAGGTTAATAAAATTTGGAAGCGATGTGTAGGATAAAAGAGATACAATTGTAGGCACGCTGTTGAGAACCATTGTCGCGTTCATTTTCGAGTGTGACAAGTTTGATTGGGTTTTGGAATTAGGTTTCGTGAGCAATTTGTTATTCAATTCGTGATCCAACTGTCTCTCAAAGGTATAGAAACATTTTGCTTCCTAACATTTCTTTACATTGTAGTTTTACGTACAAGACATCAAAATCCCTTGTGAAATGATAGCATTTGAAATTATATTAATGTAGCTGTACGTAATTTAGGTATTGTAAAAAGACGATTGGAAAAAGTCAAACTCATATATTAGAAAGTGTAATATTTTTAATTGCATATTATGTATAAAACATTGCATATGTTTTTTATAACAAATTTTTACATAAAAACGTAGCATACATTAAATCAAAAAAAGATGACGGGAAAAGGTAGCACAATTTTTATTAAAAGTAAATATTTGCGCAAACAACATGCAGAAAATGTTTCTTAAATTATTGCACTAAAATGTTACTTTTGTTTTTAGTAATTTTAGTCATTGGTCTAAATAACAAGATTTTACAAAATTGGTACGCGCGAGTTGGTTACGTAAGATTATTACAGTTTAAGTGCTCAATTTATTAATACAATTAAATTAATCAACCAATTTGACTTTTTTAACTTCCAAGTTGAAAATTTTATGCTTAAGTGCTAATAAAAAGATTAAAAATAAAGGTATAGAAGAGTGTACGGTGAATAACTATGTAATCAATACATTATTCCACCTAATTTGATAAAACATAAATTGCTTGTGAAATTTAGTGTCGATTTCACTTATTTTTACTACAACTATAAAACTCATCGAATATAGGGATACATCTTGTTGAATTGAGCTACTTTAAGCTCCATTGGATTCAATAATTCAACTTTGTCATTTGCATTGTGATTTCTGTTTAACAGTAGCTCAAGAACTACTATCAATATGGCAAGAATGACACAAATCCCATAAACGTAGAACATTACTCTGATCCTTGTGTTCAAGTTTAGTGGATACGCCATTTTTGTAAGGTCCACAAGACTTCCGTAAGCAACCCTATAACCATCCATCATTTGATGCCAATGACGCAGCTTCGCTAACCGATGAATTTTGTGAGTTATTCCAGATTCAACAAATGCCATTACATGCCTACTTAGGCTGTCGTAGGCAATGTGGAACGGTTGTAGCGTTATGCCAAACTTTGTACTACTCAGCAAGTTTGTTTTGTCTGGCAAAATGTACAAATTTGGTAGTGAGGCCCGCTTGATATCATGCTTGTCACTTTCCATAATTATATTCAAAAATTCTATGGAATCAATGTATAATATATTTTTGCAGCCCAAAACTTCTTGCTCAATTTCTCGATTACAACCTAATGGAATCGTGTTTCTAGCCAAATTAAACAGCGTTCGACCTTTCTGCGTTTCTATCAGGCTCTGATTAAATTTTTCAAACGATTCAGCTGCAGTTAGTTGCTCAAATAATTTTAGTCTGGAATCAGTACCTCCGGGAATGTCGGTAAACGTATCAAATCGATCAGTATAGATAACGTACTCTGCACAAGTCTTAATTAGGCCGGCTGCTACTAGTGGAACACTCTGCCATGTTTTCAAAATGGTTTTCATAAAAGTACTAAGATTATTTGGCGGTTTGCAGCAATCAACAGGTATCGGCTCATAGTGTGGTGTTACAGAAGCGTAACCGAGGGCAACTGCAGCTTCCAACGACTCGAGCCCTGTTTCAGCAAAGGGTAGTACAAGGGCATCTGTTACTTTGCTCTTGTAGCTGTTAGATATAATGAAACCACCAAAAATGAAAACTGTAAACAATAATGAAAATGATATGTTTTTGAAGTGTTTCGCCGAAATTTTGAAAGATTCTTCCAAAAAAATAGAAAGTAATAAAAGTGGGAGAATTTTTTGGAGTTTTGAACCGGTCGGAAGAAAAAGGTATATAAGGCAAGGTAGCGTGCTAATTGAGATGAGGAGCATCCATGCGGCTGTTGTGAACGGTTGCACATAGTCATAGAAACCAGTTTTGTATCCTAAGCCGGAGCATGTAATTGCAGCTCGGTTTACGTCGGCAATTGCTACAAGAAGCGTATCTGAACCGACGTGAGTCTGTTGAAATGGCTTTAGACTTATTTCAATGATCCAACAATTTGGGTTCAAATACTTTTCAATCACTTGTTGAACATTTGAATGATTCTTCTCGTCAGGATTGACAATAGAGCCATTGAAACTGTGTCCAATATATGGCAATATGTGCTCCTCTATTTTACCCGCACCAGGGTAGTATAACTTGTGACTAGGTTTTGAAGGTTCACTCAAACGAGAGTAAATAATAAGTTTAATATTCTCTTTCTTGAACCTTGCAACTCTAGCAAATACATATGACGTGTTGTATCCTAAAACAGATCAAGACATTGTTATTATATATTTCCTACTTTGGCAACTGCTAACCAGACTAGCAGTAGTAGTGTGAGATTCTTTTCTCTCACGGAGTTGGGGCCTCCCTAACAAGGTATATAACGTGCATTTTTGTTAAATTTCATTGTATTAAAAAAAGGATCAAGACACCACTCATTGTCAGTGTGTAAGTTATACCATTACAATTTTGCGCATGTATGTAAAACTTGTGACTTATGTTGATCATGGCTTAGCTAGATGTAAAATTGACTTTGTAATGCAAATTTTTAAGATTAATTTGATTAAATTTTCTAATGAACGTATTTTTCTAAACTAGCATTGACTTTACTAATAACTAGTACTAGCCAATTTGTGATGATTTTGATTTAGTGAAGTTGTATTTAATGCCAGACATATTCAACTCTTTAACAATCTCTTAAAATTTTTTAGTATAATAAGTTAAGTAAGCTAAACAATTGCCGTAATAGTAGTGAAGCAGCAGTAACTGTTTATTTTTAATTGATCTTTAAACAATTTACCTTCGCGTTTTTGACGCCATTTTAGCATTAAATTTATAATGACGCCGGTTGTAATTGTTTCTATTCTACCTTTCACAAATACCGATTAATTTCCAACAATAATTTAACCCTATTTATTTAGTAATTAATTCTATATTAGGAATTACGTCTCACCACTTTCACCATAGAAATGCAGCAGCTACTACTGAATGTAAACTGAAATCTAAAAATACTTAGAATTGCATAATTTTTGGAGAATAATTAGTTTTGTCGGTATCCGTGAAACGTATAATTTTTTAAGCTGGTCTTTAGTTCAAATTAGTGCAAATTTTTAAACTCAACGTATTATATTATTCAGTTATTACCTTTATCACTGAGAAGTGTTTCACGGTATTTTTCAAAGTAAAGTTGACCCGGTAGTGATATCCCCAATAACAAATCAACGTCTGCGCCCGACAACGACGTCAAGTCGTGTACAATAGTCAATATTGGCAAATATAGAAATGCTGTCCAATTATGGTTTAAAACGTGACCCAGCCTGTTTTCAACATTAAGATTCTCTCTGTATTTGAACGTTTTCAAGGTAACTATAGTCGCTATAAGAATATTCTTAGGGCGAAATGGCGGAAATATAACGCGAGAAAGTAACTTTGAACCTTCCGTCGTATTAACATTTGTGCTACGCCTAAACGTATACTCAAGTGTGTCTGCTCTACTCCAGTAATGATTCAAATACCAAAAAATATCTTCTTCTTCCTTTCTGTTAGCTGTAGGGTACAGTGCCATGACACCGAAGCATGTGACCCATCGGGTCATGTAGTTTTGAAGAATATATGCACAGAGATTGGGGTTGTAGTTAAATGAAATCTTGGATGTAAAGTTTCGTTTGGACCCCTCCACTGCGCATGTTGTAGTATTGCGGTATGCGTCAAATCTTGGGGTGCTAATTGCGGCTGGGACGACTGACGACTCGATGTCAGTGTTAGTATAAAGAATTAAATTAACATAACATTTTTCCCACTGTCGGAGGAACGGGTTAAGTTGGATGAATTGCCTTGCAGACAGTACCATGTGTAAGTGAAAGGTTAATATAATTTGTACCGTATTGTTACAAACGTGCTTCCAAAACATAGCGACAAATTGAATTTGTGTTGAAATATGAACAGTTTCATCTTTGTAAGTGACCATTACGTGCTAATGCTTGTTCCCTTGTGGATTAATTTCTTTTACTTTTACTATGAATATGTGCTGTAAGTGCTTATGTATTTAGTGTATTCTAAAATTTTACGTTTCCAGTATGGTACATATGGCTCAAGGGGTTAGTTATAGCATATCGACGGGCTATTTTGAAATATAGCTTAGCGAATTCCTTTGGGTTGAAGAAATGCCATTGGGGTAGAGTTTTAAAATGGTTCTTAAGCATAATTAATACATAAGAAATTGAAACCTAGTGGTTACGCTGGTTATTAAAAGTTCGCTTTAAATGAACAAAATTATATGCAAAGTATATTTGATCACTTTGTATTAGGGTTAATTAATTTTTTACATTTATTTAGTTAAATTAACATTTTTAAAATTTAAAATTTTAAGTACTACATAATCGGGAAATATGATTGGGCTCAAAACAAAGTTTGCTAATTTAGGCCCTTGTTATTGTAATATGTTTTTTTTTAAATTGAGCAATATTATTTTATAGAGTACAATATTTGGTGAACATGCTGTTGTTTGTTACAGTTGCTTGCGCCACGACGAAACTACTGTTGGTGTAGGGTGTATCTGTAGGGTGGAGCTGCAATGTTTTGCTGTAGAGGGCTGTTGTAATGACTATAACATAACTACGGGATTTAGAAAATCACCATGTTTCTCCATTTAATTTACGGTGAAAATTAAAGTTCAAAATCAAATGTGATGCCCATTTCTAGTATTGAGTGCAGGTGAGTTTTTGTGAGACTCGTGTTTATTCAGAAAGAAGGGCTTCCTGCGACCTGTGGAGGTCGTCCATCCTCGGCTTCTAATTGCAAACTCAGGTTAGCCAATAGTATGGCTTACATTACCGGTGACTTTTCAGCATTACCGGTAATGGTAAATTACCGGCAATTTCTGGTTTTCATTACCGGTTATCCGGTAACGGTATGAAATGAATTATGAAACACAAATACAGAATACGCGAGTATTCTGTAAAATGCATCTTACTTCTCGAGCAATGTAAACAAAAATGAATAAGATTTTAGTTGTTAAGTTTTGAGATTAAGAATAAGTTTAATAATTTTTTACAATTTATAGCATCGAAGAATCTAAGCTACAATCATTTAACTGAATAAATTGAATTGAAAACAAAACTTTTAAAAAATGGTATTTGTGACCATTTCATTATATTTAAGGATATATACACTACGTAAGGTGATGCCATGTCTAATTCTAAAATAAAATATAAATGCACAATATAATCAATCACAAATTAGAGGTTCGTTTGATTTTTACGGGTTTTTAAGTTGACTAAAAGTTACTCAAGTTTTCTCTTCAAAGTATTACAAATTTATAGAAATTTTACTCAAAGAAAATTTGAAAAAGAAATTATTTGAATTCAATTATTCAAAGTTAAGTTCTTGCTGTGTTTGAATAACAAAGTTTCCGCTACATTACCGGTAACAGTGCCAAATTTTTTACGTTAACGGTAATGCAAATTACCAGTTATTATCGGTAATTACCTGGAATCATTAACGGTAACCCTAGCCCGTAGAGTGAGCTGTTGCGCAAGGCTATTCCCATGTATAGTGTTCTATTTCTTTCTCTTTCTCTAACAAAAATTTATGTGAAAGCCCTATCTAAGTACAGCTATGAAAATAGCGCTTTTATATAAATAATATGCTACGACAGTTACAAGACTCATTTACCATTTACTCGTGTTGTGTGTGTAATTTGAGATATTCTTTCATTAATTCTAATTCTTCAACTCTAATTGTAAATTAAATAATAAGCCAATGTTTCCATCTCATAGTACCCCTATGCCTAAGCATTTGTTTCACGCGTACTGCTATTATATCGATAGTTATTTTGGCATCTAATGTATTATCTTATATAAGGGTGCCTATGATGGAACTGCGAAACTTTTAGTACTCTTGACTCAATGATAATAACTTTATTGTTTGCGTGTTTAGCATTGAATACAACATATTCAAACAAACTAAAAATCAACGCCAGCATTATACGTATTACGTAAATGTAAAACTATACTCTGATTTTCATGTTCATGTTCATAGCTCTTGGTATTTTTGTTTGGTCGGCAAGGTTTCCATACAAACCTCTGCTCGCATCCATCCACATTTTCCAGTGAATTTCTTTTGCTAGCTCATGAATTCTGTCAGTAATTCCTGACTCCACAAAAGACGTAACGTCTCTACTTAGCTCTTTGCCTGCAATATGCAACGGTGTGAAGCTGATTTCCCACTTTGTACTTTTCAACACATGCGTCTTGTCGTCCAAGATATAGAAACTCGCCAGAAGATACCTGTTTGGATCATAATTGTTAATTTGAAGAAATTTGTTCAAAACCTCGATTGAGTCAATGAACATGATCTTTTTGCAGTTGGAAATCTCTTTCACTATATCTCCGCCACATTTCATTGGTTTTGTGGATTTAATCAAATTTAGTAACAGTATAGCCTTCGATCCATTCATCCATGACGGCTTGAACGTGTTGAGCGATTCGGCATGTGATAATTCTTCAAGTAAGTTTAACCTTGAATCAATCGTCAGCGGAATGTCATAAATCAGCTGAAATTGCTCATTAAACACTAAAAAGTCTCCGCATGTTTTGGCAATCCCAAAGCCGTTATTGGGTTGTTACGCCACGCTGGATAGATTTCCTGAATAGAGGTTTTATGTAAATTTTGTGTGTTACAACATCCTAATGGTACATACTTGTCATGCTCAGCTAAAGAAGTGTATCCTAGCCTAATCGCCTCCTCCAACGATTCCAAACCGGCTTCGTCAAAGGGTTTCACTAGAGATGTAATAACCGTTCCTTTGTAACCGTTTGATAGTACTATCCCGGCCATAATGAAGACTCCAAAAATATAAGAGAATGAAACGTGTTTGAACTTTTTGTTAGTGATTCCAAACGACTCTTCTACAAGTATCAAAATAACGAAACGAATAACGAATAGAAGAAACGGTAAAATATCTTGAAGATCGAAGAATGCTGGAAGGATAAAAAAATAAAACGAGTGTTGTGAACGTGTTTGTTGTAAACGGTTGCACATAGTCATAGAAGCCGACGTTGGAAGTTTGCCCAGAACAAGTTATTGCAGCACGGTTAACAACTGCGACTGGCAGAAACAGAACGTCAGAACCAATAACTGGTTGTTCGTAGGCCTTGAGACCTACTTGAATTAGCCACAAGTATGGGCCAAAATGCTCGGTCAGTATAGTTTTGAGCGTTATGTTGCTATGGGCGTTAACTGGATAACTATGATTAAAAGCATGACCAATGAATTCAAAAAAATATTGCTCAGTTGATTCGACAGACGGATAATAAGATTTTGCATAATGCTTTACAGGATCTTGGAATTGCGAGAATACCACAATTTTGATATATCTTTTCTTGAAGGCTGCTGCTTTACTAAATGCTTCGAGTTGATTGAAACCTGTAGTATAATTTATAATTATTTGCATTATTGGCAAAACTTTGTAAAATGACCAGCATTTGACAATTATAATGAATTGCCTAATTTGTAAAAACGTTTATGTTTTTACATAAATGCAATTTATTAAATTACTCAAAGATATGGCAAAAGCAATTGGTTCCCAGCGGTTTTGTTTCATTAAATTCTCGATTCATCGAGAATGGGACTATGGCGTCAAATTAGTTGTAATTAGTAGCAATTAGTTTTCCTTATGTTAACCTTATGGGAAATTCAAACATAAAGTGTCCTTTGGACAAATTTCGTTGAATCAAAAGTTTCATTAGTGTTCAAAAAATTTCTAAACGTGTCCAAGACAACTTTTGACTTGACAAAACTTGTCCATTGAGCTTTAAAAAC